>JAUMJK010001782.1:0-10210 GCA_033558105.1 Coccyzus lansbergi
CAAGTCCGTGATGCTTCGAGGCCGTGAGGCGCCGAGGTTTGAGCGGGAGCTCGGGCTGAATTGAGGGGTTTGTGGGGGTGAGAGGGGTTTGGGGGTGAATGGGGAGAGGGGCTTGGGGGGGGTGAGAGGTTTGGGGGTGAATGGGGAGAGGGGTTTGGGGGGGGAGAGGGGTTTGGGGGTGAAGGGGGAGAGGGGCTTGGGGGGCTGAGAGGTTTGAGGGTGAATGGGGAGAGGGGTTTGGGGGGGTGAGAGGTTTGGGGGTGAAGGGGGAGACTGGGGGGGGGTGAGAGGTTTGGGGGGTGAAGGGGGGAGAAGGGTTTGGGGGATGAATGGGGAGAGGGGTTTGGGGGGGTGAGAGGTTTGGGGATGAATGGGGAGAGGGGCTTGGGGGGGTGAGAGGTTTGGGGGTGAAGGGGGGAGAGGGGTTTGGGGGGGTGAGAGGTTTGGGGGGTGAATGGGGAGAGGGGCTTGGGGGGGTGAGAGGTTTGGGGGTGAATGGGGGAGAGGAGCTTGTGGGGGGTGAGAGGTTTGGGGGTGAATGGGGGAGAGGGGGTTTGGGGGGGTGAGAGGTTTGGGGGGTGAATGGGGAGAGGGGCTTGGGGGGGTGAGAGGTTTGGGGGTGAATGGGGAGAGGGGGCTTGGCAGGGGTGAGAGGTTTGGGGATGAATGGGGAGAGGGGCTTGGGGGGTGAGAGGTTTGGGGGTGAATGGGGAGAAGGGCTTGGGGGGGGTGAGAGGTTTGGGGTGAAGGGGGGAGAGGGGTTTGGGGGGGTGAGAGGTTTGGGGTGAAGGGGGAGAGAGGGGCTTGGGGGTGAAGGGGGAGACTTGGGGGGGTGAGAGGTTTGGGAGTGAATGGGGAGAAGGGTTTGGGGGGTGAATGGGGAGAGGGGTTTGTGGGGTGAGAGGTTTGGGGATGAATAGGGAGAGGGGCTTGGGGGTGAATGGGGAGAGGGGGTTTGGGGGGGTTAGAGGTTTGGGGGTGAATGGGGAGAGGGCCTTGGGGGTGAATGGGGGTAGAGAGAAGGGTTTGGGGGGAAGGGATTGGGGTTTGGGGGTGAATGGGGAAGAGAGTAAAGGGGTTTGGGGGGTGAATGGGGAGAGAGGAAAGGGGTTTGTGGGGTTAGAGGAGTTTGGGGGTGAAGGGAGGGGTGGGAGAAGGGTTTGGGGGTAAAGGGGGTGTAGGGAGAGGAGTTTGGGGGTGAAAGGGGGTTTGGGGAGAGGGGTTTGGGGGCAATGGGAGGGTGGGAGAGGGGAGAAGGGTTTGGGGGTGAAGGGAGTGTGGGGAGAGGGGGTTTTAGGGTGATGGGAGAAGGAGTTTGGGGGGTGAAGGTGAGTGTGGGAGAGGGGGTTTTAGGGTTAGAGGAGTTTGGGGGTGAAGGGGGAAGAAGGAAGAGAGGTTTGGGGTGAATGGGGGATAAGAGAGGAGTTTGGAGGGGAAGAAGGAGAGGAGAGAGGGGGTTTGGGGGGGAAGGGAGTGTGGGGAGAAGAGTTTGGGGGTGAAGGGATTGGGGTTTGGGGGTGAATGGGGAGAGAGGAAAAGGGTTTGGGGGTTTAGAGGAATGTGGGGGTGAAGGGAGGGTGGGAGAAGGGTTTGGGGGGGAAGGGGATGTTTAAAGAGGGGTTTGGGGGTGAAGGGTGTGGGGAAGGGCTTGGGGGTAAAGGGCTGTGAGGAGAAGGGTTTGGGGGTGAAGGGAGTGTAAGGAAAGGGGTTTGGGGGTGAACGGAGAAGGGTTTGGGGGTGAAGGGAGTGTAAGGAAAGGGGTTTGGGGGTGAAGGGAGTGTAAGGAAAGGGGTTTGGGGGTGAACGGAGAAGGGTTTGGGGGTGAAGGGTGTGGGGAGAGGAGGTTTGGGGTGAAGGGAAGAGGGGTTTGGGGGTGAAGGGAGGTGTAGGGAGAGGGATCTCGATCTCCTCAACTTCTCGTCCCACCAGGAGCAAGAACCGAGATAGATCTGAGCGAGATCGAGAAGGTCCGAGAGGAACCCAGAAGCTCCCGAATGGCCCCGGTGAAAATCAGCTTCGTGGTGTCCTTCTCCTCCCAGGTCTCCACACGATTCCTTGACCAGGGAGGGTGGGAAGCCTGGAGATCCTTCCTGGTCTCCAGCCATGGATCCAGATCCCTCTCTAGCTCCTCCAGCCACGGATCCAGATCCCTCTCTAGCTCCTCCAGCCACGGATCCAGATCCCTCTCTAGCTCCTCCAGCCACGGATCCAGATCCCTCTCTAGCTCCTCCAGCCACGGATCCAGATCCCTCTCTAGCTCCTCCAGCCACGGATCCAGATCCCTCTCTAGCTCCTCCAGCCACGGATCCAGATCCCTCTCTAGCTCCTCCAGCCACGGATCCAGATCCCTCTCTAGCTCCTCCAGCCACGGATCCAGATCCCTCTCTAGCTCCTGTAGAAGCACCAGGAGGTGGTTCCTCCAGCTCCGTTTCCCTCCTCAGGACCCCAAATTCCCGGCGGAGAACCTCCTGCGTGAGGACCACGTTGCCCCTTGGCTCGGTTGCCCTCGCGACCGTAGCCGGCAGCTCCGGGCCGAGCTCCAGCTGGAACGAGCCTCTCCCATCGGCTTCGTGGACGTGGGTAGGTCCTCCTTGGTGGCCCAAGAAGACATCCCCACCCATCCCGCTTCTCCTCGGAGCTTGAGGTCCACGTCTCGCCCGCAGGGAACTGCGGTTCGGCCTTCCTGCAGCTGGAGGTGGGACGTTCCTCGTGGCCGAGGGAGCAGCCCTACGTCCTCCTGCTGCCCAGCGTGGCCCTCCGGACACCCTCCGAGGCCAGGCTCCAGAAGAACCTCCACGGAGTCCGCATGTTCAAAGAAGGTGCGACCCCAGAGCGGCTTCATGGGGAGGTTGAGGAGCTGGAGGTTGGGATGGGACCTGCAGGGGGGTCTGGAGGTGGGATGGAGCTGGTTTGGAAGATCTGGAGGTGGGCCTGGGACCAGGAGCAAGAGAGCTGGAGGTGGGATGGGACCAGCAGGAGGGTCTGGAGATAGGATGGAGCTGGTTTGGAGGGTCTGGAGGTGGGATGGGACCAGCAGGAAGAGAGCTGGAGGTGGGATGGGAACAGCAGAAAGAGAGCTGGAGGTGGGATGGGACCAGCAGGAGGTTCTGGAGATAGGATGGAGCTGGTTTGGAAGATCTGGAGATGAGATGGGACCAGGAGGAGGTCCTGTAGGTGGGATGGAACCAGCAGGAGGTTCTGGAGGAGGGATGGAACTGGTTTGGGAAGTCTGGAGGTGGGATGGGACCAGCAGAAGGTTCTGGAGATGGGATGGAGCTGGTTTGAGGGAGCTGGAGGTGGGATGGAACCAGCAGGAGGTTCTGGAGGAGGGATGGAACTGGTTTGGGAAGTCTGGAGGTGGGATGGGACTAGCAGGAGGTTCTGGAGGTAGGATGGAGCTGTTTTGGGAAGTCTGGAGATGGGATGGGACCAGGAGGAGGTCCTGGAGGTGGGATGGGACCAGGAGGAGGGTCTGGAGCTAGGATGGAGCTGGTTTGGGAAGTCTAGAGGTGGGATAGGACCAGGAGGAGGGTCTGGAGATAGGATGGAGCTGGTTTGGAGCTTCTGGAGGTGGGATGGGACCAGCAGGATTTTCTGGGGGTGACATGGAGCTGGTTTGAAAAGATCTGGAGGTGGGATGGGACCAGCAGGAGCTTCTGGAGGTGGGATGGAACCAGCAGGAGGGTCTGGAGATAGGATGGAGCTGGTTTGGAAGGTCTGGAGGTGGGATGGGACCAGGAGGAGGGTCTGGAGCTAGGATGGAGCTGGTTTGGGAAGTCTGGAGGTGGGATGGGACCAGCAGAAGGTTCTGGAGATGGGATGGAGCTGTTTTGGGAAGTCTGGAGATGGGATGGGACCAGGAGGAGGTCCTGGAGGTGGGATGGGACCAGGAGGAGGGTCTGGAGATGGGATGGAGCTGGTTTAGAGGGTCTGGAGATGGGATGGGACCAGCAGGAGGGTCTGGAGATAGGATGGAGCTGGTTTGGAGCTTCTGGAGGTGGGATGGGACCAGCAGGAAGAGAGCTGGAGGTGGGATGGGATCAGCAGGAGGTCCTGGAGGTGGGATGGGACCAGGTGGAGGTTCTGAAGATAGGATGGAGCTGGTTTGGGACGTCTGGAGGTGGGATGGGACCAGCAGAAGGTTCTGGACGTGGGATGGGACCAGCAGGAGGGTCTGGAGATGGGATGGAGCTGGTTTGGAAGATCTGGAGGTGGGATGGGACCAGCAGAAGGTTCTGGAGATAGGATGGAGCTGGTTTGGAGCTTCTGGAGGTGGGATGGGACCAGGAAGAGGTTCTGGAGATAGGATGAAGCTGGTTTGGAGGTTCTGGAGGTGTAATGGGACCAGCAGGAGCTTCTGGAGATCCACCTGTGGTGACCCCCAACCACCTCCTGCCCCCCAAGCAGCAGATTTCCTGCCGTCGGCCGTGGGGCAGGGCTGGGACAGGCTCCGGGTCACCTGCAGCCAACCCTTCGGCCCTCATGGCCCCTTCGGCCTCTCCTTCCTGCGCCTCCGCTCTCCACCGGAGACCCCAAAACCATCATTGCTGGACCTTCAACCGCCTCCCGACTCCTCCAAACCACCCGAGGTTGGTGCCTGGAAGTTCTCCACCTTCTTCTGGCCACCAGGAGGTGGTGGGAAAGGGGTTTGTCCTCCATGGAGAACATGGCAGGAGCTGGATGGGGTCATGAGGAGATAATACGGAGCTTGGTGGATCTTCTTGGATGGGTTTGAGGATCTTCTAGAGCTTCTCTTTGTCCTCCAGGAGGATGGAGAAGCCACCACTGGTCCCTGGTGCTGCCCTCGGACCTTCCTTCCGGAGACTCGCTCGTGAGTTTGGGTTTGGTTTCCATCTCCATCTTCTCCTTGTGCTGCTGGACTCGGCTCCAGGACCTCCTCAACACCATCTTCCTCCTCCTCCTTCTCTCCTCCTCCTCCTTCTCTCCTCCTCCTCCTTCTCTCCTCCTCCTCCTTCTCTCCTCCTCCTCCTTCTCTCCTCCTCCTCCTTCTCTCCTCCTCCTCCTTCTCTCCTCCTCCTCCTTCTCTCCTCCTCCTCCTTCTCTCCTCCTCCTCCTTCTCTCCTCCTCCTCCTTCTCTCCTCCTCCTCCTTCTCTCCTCCTCCTCCTTCTCTCCTCCTCCTCCTTCTCTCCTCCTCCTCCTTCTCTCCTCCTCCTCCTTCTCTCCTCCTCCTCCTTCTCTCCTCCTCCTCCTTCTCTCCTCCTCCTCCTTCTCTCCTCCTCCTCCTTCTCTCCTTCTCTCCTTCTCTCCACCTCCTCCTTCTCTCCTCCTCCTCCTTCTCTCCTCCTCCTCCTTCTCTCCTTCTCTCCTTCTCTCCACCTCCTCCACCTCCTCCTCCTCCTCCTCCTCCACCTCCTCCACCTCCACCTCCTCCTCCTCCTCCACCTCCACCTCCTCCTCCTCCTCCATCTCCACCTCCTCCTCCTCCATCTCCACCTCCTCCTCCTCCATCTCCACCTCCTCCTCCTCCATCTCCACCTCCTCCTCCTCCATCTCCACCTCCTCCTCCTCCATCTCCACCTCCTCCTCCTCCATCTCCACCTCCTCCTCCTCCATCTCCACCTCCTCCTCCTCCATCTCCACCTCCTCCTCCTCCATCTCCACCTCCTCCTCCTCCATCTCCACCTCCTCCTCCTCCATCTCCTCCAGGGAAGCTGAGGAGCAGCTGAGGACCCTCCTGCGGCATCTGGAGCCGAGTGCCCAATGTCCCTCAGGTCTTAGCCGCCCGGCTCAGATGGTCCTTTCGGCCACGAGGAGACGTGCCCTGAGACCCAGAGTCCATGTGGACAGCCCCACAGATCTTCTGGACAACCCGGAAGGCTCCACAGCACCAGGTGAGTCCAGAAGAAGGAGATGGAGCTGTTGGAGAAGGTCCAGAGGAGGCTTCAAGGATGATTTTAAGTGCTGGAGAACCTCCTGCTGGGAGAACAAGCTGAGAATTGAGGTTGGGAGAGTTGAGGAGACCTTCGAAGGACCTTCCGGGAGCTCCAAGAAAGCCCAGGAGGGTCTGATCTTGAGGATTTGTGGCGATAGGACCAGCTCAGGAGGTTGGAACTGGATGATCTTTAAGGTCTCTTCCACCCCAAGTTCTTCTCTCATCCCTGTTCCGTCTCCATGAGCAGCTGGAGATCCTCCTTCCAGCTTCTCCTGCTCGGTTCCTCCACTCGGAGGCCGAGAACTCTTGCTTGGGGAGGAGGGATGATGGTTTGGATCTTCCCCAGGTTCCTCGCAGGAGCTTCCAGGGTCTCGCAGGCGACTTCCGAGCTCCGGGAGAAGGTAACTCCTCACCTCACCTGCTTTGGAGCTTCTGTCACCATCTCGGTGGCTCCTGAGCTGCCGCCTCTTCTCCTCCAGGTCCAGAGGAAGAGCCGGAGGCCGCAGGGAGGCCAGAGGAGGACACGGAGAGAGGGGCGTCTGCCCCATCTGCTCAGGTGAGGGCATGGAAAGGGCTGCTCCAGGATGGAGAAGAGGTCCTGGTGTCCGTCTATCCGTCTGTCTGGCCAGTGTTGGAATCCCAGCATCCTGGGATGGATCCTCCTGGGACCTCTGGGACAGGTCTTGCTGGAAGATCTGGGCTGGATCTTGCTGGGATGGGTCCATCTGGGTCCTCTGGGATGCATCCTTCTAGGAGATCTGGGCCGGGTCCCACTGGCACCTCTGGGATGGGTCCTTCTGGGACTTCTGGGCCAGGTCCTTCCGGGATGGATCCTGCTGGGACCTCTGGGGTGGATCCTTCTAGGAGATCCAGGCCAGGTCCCACTGGGTCCTTCTGGGATGGATCCTTCTAGGATGGATCTTCCTGGGACCTCTGGGCTGTGTCTTTCTGGGCTGGGTCCTGCTGGGACCTCTGGGCTGGATCCTGCTGGGACCTCTGGGACCTCTGGGATGGGTCCTGTTGGGCTGGATCCTGCTGGGACTTCTGGGATGGATCCATCTGGGACCTCTGGGGTGGGTCTTGCTGGAAGATTTGGGATGGATCCTGCTGGGATGGGTCCATCTGGGACCTCTGGGATGGGTCCTGCTGGGATCTCTGGGATGGGTCTTTCTGGGATGGATCCTCCTGGGGCCTCTGGGATGGGTCCATCTGAGACCTCTGGGATGGGTCCATCTGGGACCTCTGGGATGGATCCTGCTGGGATGGGTCCATCTGGGACCTCTGGGCTGGGTCCTACTGGAAGTTCTGGGATGGGTCCCACTGGGACCTCTGGGTTGGGTCCCACTGGAAGTTCTGGGATGGATCCTTCTAGGAGATCTGGGCCGGGTCCTACTGGGACCTCTGGGATGGATCCTGCTGGGCTGGATCCATCTAGAACCTCTGGCCTGGGTCCCACTGGAAATTCTGGGATGGATCCTGCTGGGATGGATCTTCCTGGGACTGCTGGCATGGGTCCTGCTGGGACCTCTGGGATGGATCCATCTGCTACCCCTGGGCTGGATCCTCCTGGGACGGGTCCTTCTGGGACCTCTGGGCTGGATCCTTCTGAGGTCTCTAGGCTGGGTCTTTCTGGGATGGGTCCATCTGGGACCTCTGGGATGGATCCTTCTGGGCTGGATCTTGCTGGGACCTCTGGGCTGGATCCTGCTAGGATGGATCCATCTGGGACCTCTGGGCTGGGTCTTTCTGGGATGGATCCTGCTGGGACCTCTGAGGTGGATCCTTCTAGGAGATCTGGGCCGGGTCCCACTGGCACCTCTGGGATGGGTCCTTCTGGGACTTCTGGGCCAGGTCCTTCTGGGATGGGTCCATCTGGGACCTCTGGGATGGATCCTGCTGGGACCTCTGGGATGGATCCTCCTGGACTGGATCCATCTGGGACCTCTGGCCTGGGTCCCACTGGAAGTTCTGGGATGGATCTTCCTGGGACCTCTGGGCTGGGTCCATCTGGGACCTCTGGGCTTGATCCATCTGGGCCGGATCCTTCTGAGGCCTCTGGTCTGGGTCCTCCTGGAAGCTCTGGCTCCTCCTGGAACCTCTAGAGACCTCAGCCCTTCCCTTGGTTTGGATTTGAAGCTTGGAGACCACCCCCACCTCCTTCCCTCCCCTCTAGGCCTCTTCCCCCTGGCTCTCCTCCCCGGCCACGCTTCTCGCTGCGGAGAAGACGACGACTCCTGCTCTCCAGCTCCTTCTCCCAAGTCCTGGATCTGCTGCCCCATCTGCCAAGTCCCCTTTGAGCCTTCCCAGGTGGAACTTCACGCCAGCTCCTGCGGAGAACCGTGAGGAACCCCAAGAACCTCCTCCTGAGGGAGACCAGGAGCCACTTCCAGGTCCTCCAGGAAGGTCCCAGGGAGGTGACACGAGCCCCATCAGGTCCCACCACGAGCTCCTCAAGAGGAACCTGTCATGGACACCAAAAGCCCGAGAGAAATACGCTTTTATTTACAAGTAGAAAGGCTTTAAAAATGGGACCTGGGGCCACCGTGTCCCCAACCCTGGGCTGCAAAGTCCCCCTGGGTGATGTTGGGAGGTCCCTGAGGTGCTCAGGAGAACCTCAAGATGCTCCAGGGGGGTTCCAGGAGAAAAAGAGAGAGGAGATGGTGGTGACCACAGTGTGGGGACAACGGGGACCTCAGGTCAGGCTCATGGCCACCTTGGATGGGTTGTGGTCACCTCCAAGTGTGGGGATAAGGTCACTCAGAGCCCCCAGGACAGGGGTTTGGGGCCCTGGGAGGGTCACCAGCCTCCACATCGTGTCCCTCAACATCTCAGGGGGGTCGGGATGGACCATGGGGTTGGGGTGGGAGGGACCTGGGAGCCTCAGGGGAGATGGAGGAGGGTCAGGATCCTGCTGGAGAAGCTCGGGAAGCTCCAGATCCCACCAGGGGAGCCATGAGGGGCTTGGGATCCCACCCCAAGAAGCTTGAGATGCCACTCCAGGAGCCCCGAGAAGCTCCAGATCCCACCCCAGGCGCCCAGGAGCATCTCCAGAGCCCAACCTGCAGCCTAAGATGCCACCACAGGAGCCCCGGGAACCTTGATATCCCATCATGGGAGATGGAGGAGGGTCAAGAACCTGCTGGAGGAGCTCAGGAACCTCAAGATGCCACCATGGGTAGCCCTGAGAAGCTCCGGATCCTACCGTGGGAGCCACAAGATGCTTGGGATCCCACCAGAGGAGCTAGATCAGGGTCAAGATCCTGCTGGAGGAGCTCAGGAAGCTCCAGATCCCACCAGGAGAGCCACGAGGGGCTTGGGATCCCACCAGGGGAGCCATGAGAAGCTTGGGATCCCACCAGAGGAGCTAGATCAGGGTCAAGGTCCTGCTTGAGGAGCTCAGGAAGCTTCAGATCCCACCAGGGGAGGCCTGAGATGTCCCCAGTGACCCCCAACAAGCTGTCATGTCCCCAGGAGGTCACCATCATCATCCATCATCTCCTCCTCCTCAGTCTGTCTCCGTCTCCTCCTTCATCATCATCTCCTCCTCTGTGGACTGGGGGACACTGGGGGGAACTGGGTGACACTGTGGGGCACTGGGAGCTGGAGGGCACTGTGGACTGGGGGAGCTGGGGGGGACTGGGAGCACTGGGTACTGGGGGACACTGGGAGGCACTGGGGTCACTGGGAGCACTGGGGACAGGGTGACTCTGAGAGGCACTGGGAGCTGGGGGCACTGTGGACTGGGAGCACTGGGAGAACCAGGGGACACTATGGGGCACTGGGAGCACTGGGGGAACTGAGCATTGCAGGAACTGGGGGGGACTGGGAGTCACTGAGGGTACTGGGAGCACTGGGGACAGGGGGACACTGAGAGGCACTGGGAACACTGGGGGGCACTGGGGACTGGGAGCATTGGGGGGAACTGGGGAACATTGGGAGCACTGGGGCAACTAGGGGGCACTGGGGACTGGGAGACACTGGGGTCACTGGGTGACACTGAGGGCACTGGGAGCACTGGGGAGTGGGGGACATTGGGTGGACTGGGGGAACTGGGGTCGCTGGGGGGACACTGGGAGAACTGGGACTCACAGTTAAAGGGCAGGACCCCGATTTAAGGGCCGGATCCACCCATCTCCCCCTCGCGGGTCTCGAACCCGAGACCCAGAGCCACTTCCCAGTCTCCCCTAAAAGCCCCCCGCCCCGGAAGTTGTAGTCCACGGCTAGGGCGGCGCGGGACTACAACTCCCAGCATGCTTCGCGCACGTGCGGCCGCCATCTTGGTTGGTCGCACTCCACCATGGAGTTGCGGGGGGGGG
>JAUMJK010001783.1:0-50836 GCA_033558105.1 Coccyzus lansbergi
GGTGGAGCCGCCGCCATTTTGGGAGGGGGTCGGGGGCAGCGGCCGCCATTTTGGGAGGTACAGGAAATCGAGTCGCCGCCATCTTGGCTAAGGGCAGGAGTGGGGAGCGGCGCCATTTTTTAAGAGGGAAAAGGGTGGAGCCGCCGCCATTTTAGGAGGGGGTCGGGGGCAGCGGCCGCCATTTTGGGAGGTACAGGAAATCATCGAGTCGCCGCCATCTTGGCTAAGGGCACGAGTGGGGAGCGGCGCCATTTTTTAAGAGGGAGAAGGGTGGAGCCGCCGCCATTTTGGGAGAATGGGAGGGGGTTATGTGTGAGAGCGGCCGCCATTTTGAGTGCGGGAATCATAGAATCATAGAACAACCAGGTTGGACGAGACCCATCGGACCTTCTAGTCCAACCATTCCTATCGAACACTAACCCATGTCCCTCAGCACCTCATCCACCCGTCCCTTAAACACCTCCAGGGAAAGGGAATCAACCACCTCCCTGGGCAGCCTATTCCAATGCCCAATGACCCTCTGTGTGAAAAACCTCCTCCTAATCTCTAGTCTAAATCTCCCCTGGTGGAGCTTGAGGCCATTCCCTCTCGTCCTGTCCCCTGTCCCTTGGGAGAAGAGCCCAGCTCCCTCCTCTCTACAACCTCCTTTCAGGTAGTTGTAGAGAGTACTGAGGTCTCCTCTCAGCCTCCTCTTCTCCAGGAAGCGAGGGCGGCGCCGCCATTTTTAAAGTGGGCGAAGAGGCGCCGCCGCCGACGCCGCTGTCACTGTCACATGTGCGGTTGCCGTAAAGCGCGACTGGGGCTGAGGGGGAAAGTGACGAGAGGCGGCGGCGGCGACGCCTCCGGGAGCGGTAACGGGCGAAGGGAGCGAAGTGAGGGAGGGGGGAAAACGGGGGGAGAAGGGGGAGAGGGGGGAGAAGCCTCCTGGTCGAGGCGTGAGGGGGAGGCGAAGGCCTGAAGGGAGCTGGAGGGGCCAGGAGGTGTCCCCCCAACCCCGATTCACCCTGTGGAGAAGATGGAGGCCTGTTCTCATCCCCCCCCCCCCCTTTGCTTTCCCCTCAGAGCCATGGCAGGGGCCGGGCTGGTGCTGCCCATCGTGCTGTGGGGCCGCCGAGCCCCGACCCACTGCGTGTCCAGCCTGCTGCTGATGGATGGTGCAGAGCTGGTGGTCAGCGGCTGCCACGATGGACAGATCTGCCTCTGGGACCTCTCCCCACAGCTCCAGGTGACAGCCTCCCCGCTCCTGCAGCATCTCCCTTCAGCCACTCCAGCCCAAGCGTCATAGAATCATAGAACAACCAGGTTGGAAGGGACCCATTGGATCATTGAGTCTAAGCATTCCTATCAAACACTAACCCATGTCCCTCAGCACCTCATCTACCTGTGTCTTAAACACCTCCAGGGAAGGGGAATCAACCCCCTCCCTGGGCAGCCTATTCCAATGCCCAATGACCCTTTCTGTGAAAAACTTCCTCCTAATCTCCAGCCTAAATGTCCCCTGACATTTGAGGCCATTCCCTCTCGTCCTGTCCCCTGTCCCTTGGGAGAAGAGCCCAACTCCCTCCTCTCCACAACCTCCTTTCAGGGAGTTGTAGAGAGTAATGAGGTCTCCTCTCAGCCTCCTCTTTTCTAGGCTAAACCCCCCCCAGCTCTCTCAGCCGCTCCTCATAGGGCCTGTTCTCCAGACCCTTCACCAGCCTCGTTGCTCTTCTCTGGACTCGCTCCAGAGCCTCAACATCCTTCTTGTGTTGAGGGGCCCACAACTGAACACAGGATTCAAGGAGCAGCCTCCCCAGTGCCGAGTACAGAGGCAGAATCACCTCCCTGGCCCTGCTGGTCACACCATTTCTGATCCAAGCCAAGATGCCATTGGCCTTCTTGGCCCCCTGGGCACACTGCTGGCTCATGGTCACTCACTGTCAACCAACACCCCCAGGTCCCTCTCCTCCTGGCAGTTTTCCAGCCAGACTTCTCCCAGTCTGTAGCTCTGCTCAGGGTTGTTGTGCCCCAAGTGCAGGACTTGGCATTTGGCCGTGTTAAACCTCATCCCAGCCACATTCCTCGAACTCCTCCAGACATGTCTCTTTGACTCCTTTGTCTCCTCCGTCTCGTTGCAGATCAAGCCCCGAGCGCTGCTCTTCGGCCACACGGCCTCCATCACCTGTCTGGCTAAAGCCTCCACTGCCAGCGACAAGAAGTACATCGTCAGTGCCTCAGAGAGCGGGTGAGGAGGCCTCACGCCGAGGAGCTTCGGGCACCTCCAGGGACGGGGCTGCCGCTTCCTTCTTGGTTTCATCCACCGTCTGTGTTTCAGGGAGATGTGTCTGTGGGATGTCAATGACGGGAGGTGCATCGAGTTCACCAAGCTGGCCTGCACGCACACCGGCATCCAGGTCAGTGCTGCAAGACGGAGATCTTCTCCTTCACCTTCCCTGGAGGTGTTTAAGGGACGGGCGGACGAGGTGCTGAGGGACAGGGGTTAGTGTTTGATAGGATCGGTTGGACTCAATGAGCCAGCAGGAAAAACCCACTTGGGAGAAGAGCCCAGCTCCCTCCTCTCCACAACCTCCTCTCAGGGAGTTGCAGAGAGCAATGAGGTCTCCCCTCAGCCTCCTCTTCTCCAGGAGAAACACCCCCAGGGCCCTCAGGCCTGTTCTCCAGCCCCTTCCCCAGCTTTCTCACTCTTCCCTGCACTCACTCCAGAGCCTCCACATCCTTCTTGTGCTGAGGGGCCCACAACTGACACCCCCCCAGCTCCTTCTCCTCCAGGCACTTTCCAGCCAGACTTCTCCTAGTCTGGAGCTGCTCAGGGTTGTTGTGCCCCAAGGGCAGGATCTGCCCTTTGGCATCGTCAACCCTCATCCCATTGGTCTCAGCCCATTGATCCAGCCTGTTCCGATCCCTTTGGAGCCTCCCGACCCGCCACACTCCCAGCTCAGTGTCATCTGCAAACTCGCTCAGGGAGCCCTCAATGCCTTCGTCCAGGTCATTGATAGAGACATTGACCAGGGCCAGACCCAGCCCTGAGCCCTGGTGACACCACTTGTCACTGGCCTCCAGCTGGAGTTCACTCCATTTACGTTTTCTTCTCCTCTTTCCAGTTCTACCAGTTGATGGTGGGATCCCAGCGCGAGGGTCGCTTGCTCTGCCACGGCCACTACCCGGAGATCCTCGTCATGGATGCCACCAGCCTGGAAGTTCTTTACTCCTTGTTGTCCAAGATCTCTCCGGACTGGATCAGCTCCATGACCATCGTCCGCTCCAGCAGAACCCAAGGTAGTCGCTTGTGTCCATCTTCTCACGTTTTTGTCTCCACGTACAAGGAGCCTCATTCCTCCAGGAGGCACCAGGGTCACCTCGAGGCCCCCATGAAGGTCTAGAAAGCTCGATCAGTCCTCGATAGACGTCGGGTTTTTTGAAGGCATCACAGAGATGTTCCTTCTCTTTACCAACCTCCTCTTTGTCCTCCCCCAGAGGACACGGTCGTGGCAGTTTCGGTCACCGGCATCCTCAAGGTGTGGATCGTCTCCTCGGAAGCCACTCGGGTGCAGGTAACGACTCTTCCTTCTCGATCCTTCAAGCTGGGGCAGAAGCCCTCGGCCTAGGACTCACAGCGAGTCCCTTGGCCGAGCTGAGGGTCACTCCCGGTTGCGTTTCAGGAGGCGACACCCGTGTTCGAAGAGGAGTCGAAGCCCATTTACTGCCAGAACTGCCAGAGCGTCTCGTTCTGCTCCTTCACCCAACGCTCCCTGCTGGTCGTCTGCTCCCAGTACTGGAGGGTATGTGGCGCCGGGCGGACAGTCTCCACCTCTAGAACCTCGTTTCCTTTAACTGAGACTGACCTTGGGGCGAAGATCTCTAGATCTTCAAATTGTGGGGTGGGAAGGGGCCTGGACGTTTCAAACCTCGTTTAACGAGATGAACTTCTCTCCTTCTCCTCAGGTCTTTGACGCTGGAGACTATTCCCTCTTGTGCTCGGTCCCCAGCGAGGCCGATCAGCCCTGGACCGGCGGGGACTTCGTGGCCGCCGACAAAGTCATCGTTTGGACCGAGGACGGTCAAAGCTTCATCTACAAGTTACCTGCCAGGTGAGTCGATGCCGAGAGGCCTCCTGGCCTGCTTGGGGTTTGAGGTGGAGCCATGAAGAACGTGAAAGGAAGGTGGGGACATGGTGGAAGAAGAACTTAATTAGCTCCTAAGGGCTTGGGTGTTGGTATCGTTGAGCCTTCTCGTGGTGCAGTGACCTCCTTCCTGAGGAACATCCTTCTCTTTCTTCTCCGAGCCAGCTGCCTCCCGGCCAGCGATTCCTTCCGCAGCGACGTGGGGAAGGCAGTGGAGAACCTCAACCCTCCACTCGTGCACAGTGTGCTGGACCGACCAGATAAACAGGTACCAAGAGAGGTACTATGTTTCTGGAACCTTCAGAGACCAGGAGTGGTTCCTCTCGTTTCGCACAGACCCTCCGGTTTGGGAGCTGTGGTGCCCACCTGCTCCAAGCTGTTTGTCTCTTCTCTCGGGCAGCTGCTGATCTGCCCCCCGGTGACTCGGTTCTTCTGCGGCCACACGGAGTCGTCCTACAGGCTCTTGATCCAAGGAGACTCTTCGGGGAGGCTCAGCATTTGGAACGTGCCGGAGACGCTGGAGCAGGAGGGGACGAAAGGTTAGACCTGCGTCACCTTCTTCTCAGGGTGGGGAGGCCCCACCTGGAGCCCTCGGGGAGAACGTGGAGTGAGAGGCTCCGAGGGCTGGAGAACCTCTCCCACCTCACCCCTTCTTCTCCTTCATCTTCTTCTTCTCTCTCTCCAGGCCTCCAAGCCACCACCTCCATGTCCCTCCAGGAAGCCTTTGAGAAGCTGAGCCCTGGGCCCGCTGGCATCATCGACCAGCTGAGCATGGTGCCCTCCAGCCCGGAGCCCCTCAAGGTGACGTCCAGCGTCTACATCCCTGCCCACGGGCGCCTGGTGTGCGGCCGCGAGGACGGCAGCATCGTCATCGTCCCTGCCACCCAGACGGCCATTGTGCAGCTGCTGCAGGGCGAGCACACGCTCAGGAGAGGTGAGTGGCGCCGGAGACGCGGCCTCTCCTCATCCCGAGCTGCCCCACGGCCTTCTCCCTTCTCCTCCTCATCCCACCGGGATGAACGATGGAGCCCAAACCGTGATGGAACCTCATCTCTGAGGTGGTTTCGCTCGCCACGATGGCCCCAGACGTTCCCTGAGCGTGGGCTGGTGGTGACCACACGAATCCTTCAGTCCTCACCCACTGTGACTCGTCTTCCTCCTGGATTAACTCTCCTCCTCTTCTCCTTCTCTGCTTCTCCAGGTTGGCCTCCCCACCGCACGCTGCGAGGTCATCGCAACAAGGTCACCTGCTTGCTGTACCCTCATCAGGTGTCTCCTCGCTA
Source organism: Coccyzus lansbergi (assembly GCA_033558105.1). NCBI lineage: Eukaryota > Metazoa > Chordata > Aves > Cuculiformes > Coccyzidae > Coccyzus > Coccyzus lansbergi. The sequence goes on from JAUMJK010001783.1 coordinate 5,405, forward strand.
CGATCAGAGGTATTTGATCTCGGGAGGGGTGGATTTCTCCGTCATCGTCTGGGACATCTTCTCCGGAGAGATGAAGCACGTCTTCTGCGTCCACGGAGGAGAAATCACCCAGCTCCTTGTCCCACCAGAGAACTGCAGTGTAAGTTCTCCATCTTCTTCTTTCCAGACGTAGTCTCGCTCCTCAAATCCTTTATGTCTCACTCCTCAAACCCCTGAGGTCCTGCTCCTCGAATCCTTTATGTCCCACTCCTCGAATCCTTTATGTCCCACTCCTCGAATCCTTTATGTCCCACTCCTCAAACCTCTGAGGTCCTGCTCCTCAAATCCTTTATGTCCCGCTCCTCGAATCCTTTACGTCCCACTCCTCGAATCCCTGAGGTCCTGCTCCTCGAATCCCTGAGGTCCTGCTCCTCGAATCCTTTATGTCCCACTCCTCGAATCCCTGAGGTCCTGCTCCTTGAATCCCTGAGGTCCTGCTCCTCGAATCCTTTATGTCCCACTCCTCGAATCCCTGAGGTCCCACTCCTCGAATCCCTGAGGTCCTGCTCCTCGAGTCCCTGAGGTCCTGCTCCTCGAATCCTTTATGTCCCACTCCTCGAATCCCTGAGGTCCCACTCCTCAAATCCCCAAGGACAGCGATGGAGGAGGGAACAGGGAAGGTGGAGTCCTGGAATGGGTTGGGAGGGACCACCGAGCCCGTCCGGTTCCCTCCAGCTGGATCAGCTCCTCCTAGTTGAGTTACTGAGTGGATTCTCCGTCTCCACACCTGGTCCCGAAGGAGAATGGTTGGATCCCGAGTGTCCCTGTTGTGGTGGAGGCTTCTCCCCCCTCCTCCCCATCGTGTTCTTCTGCTTCTCCGGCCAGGCCCGTGTCCAGCACTGCATCTGCTCGGTGGCCAGTGACCACTCGGTGGGGCTGCTCAGCCTCCGGGAGAAGAAATGCGTCATGCTGGCCTCTCGGCACCTCTTCCCCGTCCAAGTCATCAAGTGGAGACCCTCCGACGACTACCTGGTGGTGGGATGCTCCGACGGCTCCGTCTACGTCTGGCAGATGGACACGGGTGAGCTTCACCTCGAGGGGACAACATCAGATCCACGTGTTTGGTCGTGGTTGAGCTCGGAGAAGGCCTCTAAGCTCTCCCTGTCCTCGAGTGCCGCCTCTGCGTGGTTTTTGAAGCCCTCCAGGCGCCGGCGTCGCGGCTCCGAGCCCCTTTCCCTCACCTCCCGCTCCCTTCCAGGCGCCCTGGACCGTTGCGTGATGGGCGTGACGGCGGTGGAGATCCTGGCGGCCTGCGACGAGGCCCTTCCGGCCGCCGTGGACACCCTGAGCCACCCGGCCATCAACCTGAAGCAGGCCATGACGCGCCGCAGCTTGGCCGCCCTCAAGAACGTCGCCCACCAGAAGCTGCAGACGCTGGCCACCAACCTCCTGGCCTCGGAGGCTGCCGACAAGGTGAGCCAGGCTGCCCACGGCCTCTTCTCCTCCATGAATGTTGGGGCAGGGCGGGAGGGGCCTCTGAGCAAGACCCGGGTGTCTTCTTCCCTCTGGAGAAGCCTCCAGCTTGACCCAACCTAGCTTTTCCTCTCGTCTCGCTTCATGAGTAAAACGTCTCTTCTTCTCCAGGGGAACCTGCCCAAATATTCCCACAATTCCCTGGTGGTTCAAGCTCTGAAGACCAACCTGACGGACCCCGACATCCACGTGCTCTTCTTCGACGTGGAAGCCCTCATCATCCAGCTGCTGAGCGAGGAGGCGGCCCGGCCCAGCGCCGGCCTGGTGGCTCCCGAGAGCCTGCAGAAAGCGGCCGGCGGCGCCGACAAAGGAGGCTCCTTCCTGGCCGGGAACCGCGCGGCCGTCCTCTTCCAGCAGGTGAAGGAAACCATCAAGGAGAACATCAAAGAGCACCTCCTAGACGACGACGATGAGGACGAGGAGGCCCTGAGGCAGAGGAGAGAGGACGGTGACCCGGAATATCGCTCCGGCAAGTCCAAACCCTTGACTCTGCTGGAGTACAACCTGACCATGGACACGGCCAAGCTCTTCATGTCGTGTCTCCACGCCTGGGGCCTCAACGCAGGCCTGGACGAGCTTTGTCTCAACCGCCTGGGGATGCTGCGGCCCCACCGCTCCGTGTCCTTCGGGCTGCTCTCCCGAGGAGGCCACATGTCCCTGATGCTCCCGGGCTACGACCAGCCGGTGGGACCAGCTCCCTCGGGGCCCAGGAAGGCGTCCCTGACGGAGGGTCTGGGCAAGGGGACCTACGGCGTCTCCCGGGCCGTCACCACGCAGCATCTGCTCTCCGTCATCTCCTTGGCCAACACCTTGATGAGCATGACCAACGCCACCTTCATCGGGGACCACATGAAGAAAGGGCCCTCCAGGTAGGGCAGCTCAGGGGGCGGCTCGGACGGGGCCTCCGAGGCCTCATCCGCCTCCCGCTGGATCGAGGGTCTCCGAGCCCCATCCTGAGGTGTCTCCTCCAGGTTCTTAATCAGAGGATCCTGCGCAAACAGTCTTCTCCCACCCCGTAACCTCCTTCTCCTCCGCTCTCTCCTCAGGCCACCGAGGCCGGGCACCCCGGAGCTGGCCAGAGCCAAGGCCACACCTCCCCCGTCCAGTCCCGTGGCCCAAGGGCAGATCAAGCAAGGTGAGGAACTTCTCCCATCGGAGCGATGGGTTAGGGTGGGAAGGGACCTCCGAGCCCACCCAGGTCCGTGGGATGCTTCTCGCTGGATCAGGTCGGTCCAATCGTGAGGTTCCACCTTCAGCTTCACCACCGCACAGAGACCTTCCACGTTTACAGAGGCGGAAAGAGTTGTTGGAAGAGAACACGATTTCTCTTACTGCTTCCGCTTCCGTCGCATGTGGTTTGGAGGTGGCAGAGAAGGGCTCAGGGCAGGACACAGGCCTCGGGGGGTTGGAAGAAGGACATAGGCAGCAATAGACATGGAGTTGGGGATTGGAGCTTCTTGTGGGTGCGGAGTGATGGGGCCAGGTCCTTCTGGAGAACCTTGGCTTGTGGATCCACCAGCCCAGGAACCTCTGGAGACCCTTAGTGGTAGGATCCAGCCTCACCACGTTGCCATCTCTGGGTGCTTCTGTCTCCTGTCCTCCAGCTCCGTTTCTCATTCCTCCTCTTCTCTCCCTGTCTTCTTCTCTCCTCTTGCCAGTGGCTCCCGCTGGTCCTGCTGACGCCGGCCGCTCCGTCTCTGCCCCGGCTCCTCCTTTCCATTCCTGTTTCCTTGTCAACGAAGGTATCTCCTCGCTTCTCTGTCTCCTTCTGCTCAGCCTCCCATCAGCGTTAGGACTTCCGGTTGATCTGGGAGGGGAACCGGTTGGGTTGGGGAAGATCTTAAAGCTCAGCCAGGTCCTGGAGGAATCATGGGATGGGTTGGAAGGGACCTTGAAGCTCAGGGAATCATGGATTGGGGTGGGTTGCAAGGAACCTTGAAGGTGATGGAACCAGACCAGGTGCGGTGGTGGCGCCAGCAAGATGGTTTCCACATTGGGTTCCTCGCCGGAAGAACCACTTCTGTCCTCGTGCTCCGAAAGTCCCGAAGGGATCGACCGGATGGTCTCCAGGAGCTGACGGTGTCCACCTTCCGCTTGGCAGGGTGGAGCCAGCTGGCAGCCATGCACTGCGTGATGCTCCCGGACCTCCTGGGGCTGGAGAAGTTCCGGCCACCGCTCCTGGAGATGCTGGCGCGGCGCTGGCAGGATCGATGCCTGGAGGTGACTCCTCGAGGGGTTTGGGACCTTCGGGACGTGGTGGAAGGGTTCGGGTTGGGAGGGAGGTGATGGAATCGTGGAAGAGGAACATGTGTCTGAGGCTTGAGGTCTCTTCTGACCCAACCCGTTCCCCGAGAAACCCAAGGCTTCTGTTTTCCTCTTGTTCTTCCCGGAGAGCACGGCCTGGGTGAGGTCCCACCGTGTCCTCCTTGGCCTCGCAGGTGCGGGAGGCCGCCCAGGCCTTGCTGCTGGCCGAGCTGAGGAGAATCGAGCAGGTGGGACGCAAAGAAACCATCGACGCGTGGGCTCCCTACCTGCCCCAGTACATGGACAGCGTCATCTCCCGTGAGTCCCAGGGCTCTGGGGAGGGACAACGGGGACCTTTCTCCTCAAACAAATCCTGGACTGGGTTGGGTTGGAGAGGACCTTAAAGATGGTGGAATTGTGGCCTGGGTTGGGTTGGAAGGGACCTTAAAGATTGTGGAGTCGTGGAATGTGCTGGAAGTTCCTTCAGGCTCTCGGTTCTTCTATCAGCCGGAGTCACGGCAGAAGCTCTTCAGACCGGAACTGCCAGCCCAGACGTGGTGGGAACGGAAAACAAAGTCCAAGAAGAAGAACACGACCTGGTTGACGATGACATCGCGACAGGTGGGGCCTGAGGGGAAGGTGACATTGCCAAGGTACTCCAGAGGGTCCTGGGAGGCTGGATCCCTGGGCCAAGGCTCTCCAGAGGGTCCTGGCCAGGCTGGATCCCTGGGCCAAGGCTCTCCAGGAGGACTCTCGCTTTTGGGGTCCAACCTCTGCTTTTGGTGTGATTTTTTTTTTTGCAGTTTCTCACGGTTCCTCCTCCTCCTTCCCCATCCAGGTTGCCTCCCGCAGATGAAGAAGATCTCCACGTCCTACGAGGAGAGGCGGAAGCAGGCGACAGCCATCGTCCTCCTGGGCGTCATCGGGGCCGAGTTCGGAGCCGAGATCGAGCCTCCCAAGCACCTCACCCGCCCGCGCAGCTCCAGCCAGATCCCCGAGGGCTTCGGCCTGACCAGCGGGGGATCCAACTACTCCTTGGCCCGACACACCTGTGAGTGTCTCCTGGGCCTCTTCTCCCCTCAGAACCTCGGAGAACTTTTTATCTTGCTGGGTTCCCACCCCACGTGTCCCTCGGCCCCCGAACCCTCCCTGCTCGTCCCTCCTGACCTTCTCCTCGTCCCCTGCTCCCAGGCAAAGCGCTGACGTTCCTGCTGCTGCAGCCGCCCAGCCCCAAGCTGCCGGCGCACAGCACCGTCCGCCGCACGGCCATCGACCTCATCGGCCGCGGCTTCACCGTCTGGGAGCCCTACATGGACGTCTCGGCCGTGCTCATGGGCCTCCTGGAGCTCTGCGCCGACGCCGAGAAGCAGTTGGCCAAGTAGGTGGCTCATCCCTCCCCTCCCGACCCCCTTGGTGGCCTCGGGGAGCCCCGCGAGGTCCCTCAGAGCCATTCCCTGCAAGCAACCATGACGTCTCCGGCCCTGTCCTCGTCCCGAATCTCATCCTGAATCGAAGCTGCCTCCAGGTGGGGTTGGAAGGTGGCGTCTAAGAGTGATTTTTGGTTTCCCCTGTGGCAGCGTCACCCCAGGGCTGCCCCTCAGCCCAGCGGCCGACTCGGCCCGCTCGGCCCGCCACGCCCTGTCCCTCATCGCCACCGCCCGCCCGCCGGCCTTCATCACCACCATCGCCAAGGAGGTGAGCGGGGCCTGCGGGGAGAGGCCGTGAGGAACTCTGGGAAAGCTCTGGAGGTGTTCTCAGGTGGGCTCTCCTGCCTCCTCCGGCAGGTGCACAGGCACACGGCCCTGGCGGCCAACACGCAGTCGCAGCAGAACGTCCACACCAGCACCCTGGCGCGCGCCAAGGCCGAGATCCTGCGCGTCATCGAGATCCTCATCGAGAAGATGCCGACCGACGTGGTGGACCTGCTCGTGGAGGTGAGGCCTCCTCCTCTCGGGGGTTTTTGAGGCGGCAGGGAGCGAGGGGGCTGGGCTAGAACTCCCATGTGGACCTTCTCGCAGACCTTCTGGCCTGTTTGTCTCCCCGGAGACAAATTCCGGAGGAGCAGAAGCTCCTGTTTGTCTCTCTCAGAGACAAATAGGAGCCTCTGCTCCTCCGGAATTTGTTGAGTTTCATCCTATTATAGGACCTCTCGGTTCCATCTCGTCACCTCTTAGGCCCAACTTGTGGGGTTGGGTGTTGGTTTGATGCCACCAAGCGCCACGAGTCCCTCTTTTAGCCTCCTAAACGGCTTCACCTTCTTGTCCCCAAGGTGATGGACATCATCATGTACTGCCTGGAGGGCTCACTGGTCAAGAAGAAGGGTCTCCAAGAGTGTTTTCCAGCCATCTGCAGGTGAGTCCCAACCCACCTCCCACCATCCGGTTGCTCCCGGCGCCTCCAACCTGCCCTTGAGAACCTCCAAGCCTCACGAGAACCACGAGACGGCTCAGAAGGGACCTCAAAGCCCGTCAGCCAGTTGAGGTTGCTCCAAGCAGGCCTCGCAAACGAGCTGAGACGTCATTATGGGTCAGCTCTGAGCCGTTTCCTTGGCTGTCTTCTCCTCCTCCCCAGGTTTTACATGGTCAGCTACTATGAGCGGAGCCACCGCGTGGCCGTGGGCGCTCGACACGGCTCCGTCGCCCTCTACGACATCCGCACCGGCAAGTGTCAGGTACGGGAGGCGCCCGGGTGGCCTCACCCTGGGGTTTGGGGCTGAGGAACCTTTCCCACCCTATTTCTCCAGCCCTTTCCAGACCTTCTCCAGGTCCTCAGAGCCCAAAACCAACTCCAGGGTTGGAGACATCCCCCTGGGAGCCCCGAGGCGCCTTAACCACGTGCCAAACGTCGTTGTGGCTCCCGCTAACGAGCCTCCTCCCTCTCTCTTCTCCTGGCAGACCATCCACGGCCACAAAGGTCCCATCACGGCCGTGGCTTTTGCTCCTGACGGCCGCTACCTGGCCACCTACTCCAACTCCGACAGCCACCTCTCCTTCTGGCAGGTGAGGACACCTCCCTGGGCCCCATCCCACCGCTCTCCCATCTCGGAGGGCCTTCCCGGCCGAAATCGTGGAATCCTTGAGCTTGGAGAAGGCCTCTGAGCCCCTCCTTCCGGGACCGTGGTGGAGCCTCCATCCCTGGAGATGCCGACGCTCTCCAGATGGTGCTGAAGGCCACGGTCCTCCTTAGCCTGGAGGTTTTTTTGGACCCTCAGGCCTGTGGGAGGAGGTCCTGGAGGGGTCGGGTGACTCCAGGGTTGTCTCCGCAGATGAACACGTCCCTCCTGGGCAGCATCGGCATGTTGAACTCGGCCCCCCAGCTCCGCTGCATCAAGACCTACCAGGTGCCGCCGGTGCAGCCGGCCTCTCCCGGCTCCCACAATGCCCTGCGCCTCGCCCGCCTCATCTGGACCTCCAACCGCAACGTCATCCTCATGGCCCACGACGGCAAGGAGCATCGCTTCATGGTCTAGGGTGGGTTCCTCACCCCCACGACCCCCTTCCTGGGCCCACCTGCTTCTCCTGCCCGGCCCTGGTGGCCTCCTACCTGGGTCTGGTGGCCTTTCCAGCTCTGGTGGCCTCTTGCCTTGTTCTAGTAGCCCCTAACCTGGCTCTGGTGGCCTTTCCAGCTCTGGTGGCCTTTCCAGCTCTGGTGGCCCCTGACCCAGCTCTGGTGGCCTCCTCCCCCTCTCCCCTCAGTATCATCCTTGTCCCCCACCCCTTGTTTTCCCCCCCAGGCAGGTGGAGGAGGACGAAGATGAGGACCTTCCTCGGGTGGCTCTGCCGTGGGTCTCCCCCCTTCCCGTCCTCACTCGGCTCCTGAGCTGCTGCCTCCGCCCTCGTTTCCTGCTCTTTCCCTCTGGGAATCTCGCAGTGTTGACCAAACGCCTGGTGTTTACGTGGACCTTCTCCAGCCTCGGACGCGAGGGAGATGTTCCCACCTACCGACTCTTCCGTTTCCCAGAGGGCCAGGAGACGCCCTCAGCCACCCATCAAACATGGAGGCGCCACTCAGAAACGGGAAATTGCACTGGAAAACTGGAGTATTTATGGAGAAAGATGGAGTTTAGCTGTGGAAACAGGTATTTATTAACTGAAAAAAAAAGCTGCTTCTTCCCCAAAACATTGGTGTTTGTGTTGGGTGTGGAGACCACGACGTCCTCTGGGGCCGTGGAGAAGGGTTGATCCACCCTTCGTCTCGGGGGAGGACGTCCTCCTCGTGTGCTTGAAGCTCGTAGCCCTTTGCTTCCATCGTGGACCTTGCGCTCGTTTGTGTTCCTCGTTAAGACGAAGCCGCTCCCCAAGGGCTCGGCTTCTCTCCTTGTGCTGGTGTAACCCTCACTCGAGCTTTTGTGGCCTGGACCTCAACCCTGGTGGCTGAGGCTCCACCAGCCACGGGGCCTGGAGGCCTCCCCCTCGCTCAAAAAAAAAAAAAAAGAATAAACGGAGTTAAAAACGGCTTCGAGGCTCAAAAAAAATGTGGGGTTTGGGGGTTTGGAGGGTGTGGGAGCTCTTGGAGGAGGAGGAGCTCCCAGAGAGTGTCTGTCCATCCCCATGGACCTAAAGGCTCCCATCAAGAGGATCGTGGTCCCCTCCAGGCAGAGGTTGAACCGGGAAGGTCTCCACGGCTCCTCCAGGAGAGGAGAAGCTGCTCCCTGGGCTTCTTTTCCATGGAGAGCGATCTCCTCCCCCTCACCCACCGACTGAGGCTATTTTGGTTCCGTGAGTGGGTGGAGAAGAACCAGGGTGGCTGCCGGGAGAAGATGGCACCTCCCTTCTCCAGAGAGAAGAACTCGTGCGGCCCTTCTCCTCCTCCCAACCCTTCCACAGCTCATCCCAAGCAGCCCCAGGGCTTCACCGATGGTGCCAACGCCCCCCGAGCTCCTCCAGGAACCCCCTAATCTCCCACTGAAGCCTCTCCTGGAGCACCTTGAGGCCATCTCCTCTCATCCCACCCCTTGGCTGAAGAGCCCAGGAGGGGGGCTGGGGGAGGGTCCATGGATCAGGGGTCACCATGGCTCTGGAGGGGTGGGGTTCATGGATACTGGGGTGGGGGGGGGGTCACCATGTCTCTGGAGGGTCCATGGCTCTAGATGTCTCCATGTCTCTAGGTGTCCCCATGTCTCCAGAGGGTCCATGTCTCTAGGTGTCCCCATGTCTCTAGATGTCCCCATGGCTCTAGATGCCTCCATGTCTCTGGAGGGTCCATGGGTCTAGATGCCCCCATGTCTCTAGGTGTCCCCATGGCTCTAGATGCCTCCATGTCTCTGGAGGGTCCATGTCTCTGGATGCCCCCACGGCTCTAGGTGCCCCCACGCCTGTGCTGTGCCCCTGCCCCGGGGGGTGTCCCCGCGCCGGTGGGGGTGTCCCCGCGGTGGGGGTGTCCCCGGGAGGCCCCGCCCCGGCCCCTCCAAGATGGTGCGCGTGGCGCTGGCGCTGGGGCTGGCGCTGCTGGGAGCGGCGCTGCTGCTGCTCTGGCTGCTCAGCCTGGCGGCTCTGCGGGGGCAGCCGGGGCCCCGCGCGCCCCGCATGTACCTGCTGCACGCCGGATTCAGGTCAGGGGGGCTCCCCGCGCCCTTCCTCCATCATCAGCCTCCATCCATCCTCCGTGCGCGGGGGGGGGGGGCGGGCCCAGTGCGCACCAGTAAGGGACCAGTAGGGCCCCGGCCCTGGGGCTGATGGGGGGGGCTGTCCGTGGAGCTGATGCGGGAGGACCTGGTGCTGGCGGAGGTGGGGGGGGGGGGGGGGGTGCGCCGCTCAACCTGGCGCTGATTGGAAGGGCTGGGTGGGGGAGCTGTCCATGGTGCTGAGAGTGCTAGGCCTGCTGCTGGATGGGAGAGAGCCGGGGAGTGTGGAGAGAGCGGGGATGGGGGGAGCGTGGGGATGGGGGGGGTATGAGGCTGGGGGAGAGTGTGGGGATTGGGGGGGAGGGTTGTGGGGGGGAGTGTGAGGCTGGGGGGGGAGTGTGAGGCTGGGGGGGCGAGGCTGCGAGGCTGAGGGGGGAGTGTGGGGATTGGGGAGCAGGGTTGTGGGGGGAGTGTGGGGATGGGGGGGTGTGTGTGAGGCTGGGAGGGAGTGTGGGGATTGGGGGGGAGGATTGTGGGGGGGAGTGTGGGGATGGGGGTGTGTGTGAGGCTGGGGGGGAGTGTGGGGATTGGGGGGGAGGATTATGGGGGGAGTGTGGGGCTTGGTGGGAGCATGGGGATGGGGGGGAGAATGTGGGGATGGGGGGAGCTTGTGGATAGGGGGAGTGTGGGGCTGGGGAGGGGGGCAGAGGAAGGGCCACATGTGTGGCTGGGCCTGCAGAGACCTCTCTGAGTGGTAGTCTGTCCCTACCCCTGTGGGTCTCTCTGTCCCCATCCCTCGGGGACCACGCATGTCCGTCTGTCCCCCAACCATCTGGGCCCACGCGTGTCCATCCGTCCACTTTCCTTCCCAGGTCCCAGTTTGCCCTCAAGTTCCTGGATCCGTCTTTTGTGCCCATCACCAACTCCCTGAGCCAGGAGCTGCAGGACAAGCCCTCCAAGTGGACCTTCAACCGCACGGCCTTTGCCCACCAGAGGTTGTCCTCAGGGAGGCCAAACCACTTCCAGCTATGCTTGGACTCCATGGGCTCCCAGGGTTTCTCTGACCCAACAATTGTAGGATTCCCAGCTCAAGGAGGAGCTGAGAGTACCCTTAGCAAGTTTGCAGATGACACTGAGCTGTGTGGAAGTGTGGATCTGCTGGAGGGTCAGGAGGCTCTGCAAAGGGACCTAAACAGGCTGGAGCCATGGGCTGAGTCCAATGGGATGAGGTTTAACACGGCCAAATGCCGGGTCCTGCACTTGGGGCACAACAACCCTGAGCAGAGCTACAGACTGAGAGAAGCCTGGCTGGAAAACTGCCAGGAGGAGAGGGACCTGGGGGTGTTGGTTGACAGCGACTGAACATGAGCCAGCAGTGTGCCCAGGGGGCCAATGGCATCCTGGCTTGGATCAGAAACAGTGTGACCAGCAGGACCAGGGAGGTTCTTCTCCCTCTGGACTCAGCACTGGGGAGGCTGCTCCTTGAACACTGTGTTCAGTTCTGGGCCCCTCAGCACAAGAAGGATGTGGAGGCTCTGGGGAGAGTCCAGAGAAGAGCAACGAAGCTGGTGAAGGGGCTGGAGAACAGGCCTGATGAGGAATGTCTGAGAGAGCTGGGGGTGTTTATCCTGGAGAAGAGGAGGCTGAGGGGAGACCTCATTACTCTCTCCAACTCCCTGAAAGGAGGTTGTAGAGAGGAGGGAGCTGGGCTCTTCTCCCAAGGGACAGGACAAGAGGGAATGGCCTCAAGCTCCACCAGGGGAGATTTAGGCTAGAGATTAGGAGAAAGTTTTTCACACAGAGGGTCATTGGAACAGGCTGCCCAGGGAGGGGGTTGATTCCCCTTCCCTGGAGGTGTTTAAGGCACAGGTAGATGAGGTGCTGAGGGACATGGTTTAGTGTTTGATGGGAATGGTTGGACTCAGTGATCCGACAGATCTCTGCCAACCTGGTGATTCTATGATTCTAAGCCATGGCCTTCAGACCCTTCCCCTCCATTCCCTCTCCCCAGAAGCTCCAGCCCCTCAAGGTCTCCATTGTTTATCTTGGTGGGAATTCATAGAGTTATAGATGGGACGGTTTGGGTTGGAAGGGACCTCCAAGCCCATCTAGTTCCACGTTCAGGGACACCTCCCGCTGGATCGGGACCTCCCAGCCCCATCCAACCTGCCTTGAGCCCCTCCAGGGATGGAGCAGCCACCTCTGCTCTGGGAAACCTGCTCCAGGGCCTCCAAACCCTCCCAGGAGAACGTTTCCCCCTAAGAGCTCATCTCAGAGCTTCACACCCTTCCCCTTGTCCCACCAGACCACGTTGCCCAGGAAGCTCCTTCCCTACCCTGAAAACCGGAGAACTCTAAGAACTCTAACCGGAGAAGCTGGGGAGACGTCATTCTGTGTTTTCTTTCCCCGCTTTCTCCTAGGCAAGAAATCCTCCAGCACGTGGACGTCATCAAGAACTTCTCGCTGACCAAGAGCAGCGTCCGCGTGGGGCAGCTGATGCACTACGACTACTCCAGCCACAAGTACGTCTTCTCCATCAGCAACAACTTCCGCTCGCTGCTGCCGGACGCCTCCCCCATCGCCAACAAGCACTACAACGTCTGCGCCGTCGTCGGCAACAGCGGCATCCTCACCGGCAGCCAGTGCGGCGGAGAGATCGATCGCTCCGACTTCGTTTTCCGCTGCAACTTCGCTCCCACCGAGGCCTTCCAGAAGGACGTCGGCAAGAAGACCAACCTCACCACCTTCAACCCCAGCATCCTGGAGAAATACTACAACAACCTCCTCACCATCCAAGACCGCAACAACTTCTTCTTGAGTTTGAAGAAGCTGGACGGTGCCATCCTCTGGATCCCGGCCTTCTTCTTCCACACGTCGGCCACGGTGACCAGGACGCTGGTGGATTTCTTCGTGGAGCACAGGGGGCAGCTGAAGGTCCAGTTGGCTTGGCCGGGGAACATCATGCAGCACGTCAACAGGTTTGGGTTTGGGTTTCGGTCTCTGTCTCTCTCTAAATATCACCTTTATTTCTTTAGCTCGTCCTGCCTGATGTGGTGGACGCTCTCTAGCAGATCGAGATCCACTCTCATTAGGTTTTAGTGCTTTTGTTGTGGCTTCAGTGAGTTCGTTCTTTGAGGTTTTCAGTTGGTTGCCCCAGGGTTGGGCCCATCCCCGGGTTTTGCTCCCACTGCTCCTTCCCCAGGGCCTGGAGGAGAACGAGGGGAGATCCTAGAACCAAGGAACGGGTTGGGTTGGAAGGGACCTCAAAGCCAACTTAGTTCCAAGCCCTAAATGCCTCAGGTGGTTCCAAGCCTCGTCTGACCTGGCTTGGAAGATCTCTAAGGCTCACAGGCACGTGGAATGGTTTGGGTTGTAAGGGAATTCAAAGTCCATCAAGTCCCAACCCCCCCTGCCACCTCCCGCTGGATCAGGCTGCTCCAAGCCCCGTCCAGCCTGGCCTTGACCCCCTCTGTGGATCACAGAACCCAGCGGGAGGGTTGGAACCGGATGGGCTAGAAGGTCCTGAAGCGTCCCCGGTTTTTCCCGCAGGTACTGGAAGAACAAGCACCTGTCTCCCAAGCGGCTGAGCACGGGGATCCTGATGTACACGCTGGCCTCGGCCGTCTGCGAGGAGATCCACCTCTACGGCTTCTGGCCCTTCGGCTTCGACCCCAACACGCGGGAGGACCTCCCCTACCACTACTACGACAAGAAGGGCACCAAGTTCACCACCAAGTGGCAGGAGTCGCACCAGCTGCCGGCCGAGTTCCAGCTGCTCTACCGGATGCACGGAGAGGGCCTGGCCAAGCTCACCCTGTCGCGTTGTGCCTAAGAACCCGTGGCCCCCCAAGTGCCAAACCAGCCTCCTGAAGGAGAGAAGTGCCCAAACCCCAACCAGACGTCCTCCAGATCGAATTCGAAATCGAAAAATAACCGACCCCCCTCCCACCCCCAGGTGTTTTCCGTGCTTTTCGCCCACGGGTTCTGGCCTCTCTAGCCGTGCAGCAGCCACGTTGCCGTGTCTCGCATTTCTCGCTACGCGACAGAGCCTGGTTTCAGGTCTTTTCCTCTTCTAGCCTCCCCGAAAGGCCCCGAACCTCTTCATCCCATCGCCCCCTTCCCCGTTAGAAATAGAAACGCTAACTTGAAAGCTTCCGCTTCTCTTGTCTCCATTGCTATCGATAGCTCTGCGTCCATATTTTGCCGAGGAAGCCGCTCGGAATTCCGACCCATCCTCACTTGCAAGTTTTTCAGCGTGGACACCCCCCTCTACACCGGGTTCCACCACTTGCCTATTTTTGTATTTACTGAATTTTGCATCTTTTTAAGGCTCACGGGACGAAGGAGGCTTCTCCCTTCACTGGGGGTTTAGATCCCTGTCAGGACACTGCGGTGTTCCCATTCCCTCTGGGCCAAATCCCACTCCTAATTAGGCTGAAACGGGCTCGTTCCCATTCATTATGGACTATTTTGATTTTACAGTGGTTGGAAGGGACCTTACAACCCACCTGGTTCACCAGGCAGGGGCACCTCCCACTGGATCAGGTTGTTCAAAGCCTCATCCAAGGTGGCCTTGGGTGAAGAACCTCCTCCTAAGGTCTCCTTGTCCCTTCCAACCCAAACCATTCCAGGATTTGATGACCTGGATGAGCTCCGAGGTCCCTTCCAACCCAACTCATTCCGTGATTCGATGACCTGGATAAGCTTTGAGGTCCCTTCCATCCCACCCCATTCTGTGATTCTATGACCTGGATGGGCTTTGAGGTCCCTTCCATCCCAGGATGGAGAGGCTGATGCCTCCATGTCACGGTGGGTTCCTTCCCAAGCCTCCATTTTCAGGCTGGTTGTCCTGTAGGAACCCGTTAAGTATGGAAGCTGCTCCGAAGGCTGCTCTGCAGGGCAGGGAGGCGACGGGACAGCAGGTTTGTCTTCGCTCTGGCCTCACCTGGACTTTTCCTTCCCTTCCATTTGGCCCAACAAATCTTCCCGTGTCCGTCTCCGCCAATTCCTGATGGGGAAAACGCAGTTGGACTGACTCTCTCAGAGGAGTAAACGCAGCCAAACGAGAGCCTGCGCAGCGCAACGTGGTGTTTGTGAGTCCAAATCCGTCCCCACGTCCTCGGCGGCGAGAGGGCCGCGCCGGTTCCTTCGGGACCTGTGGACGACGCGATTCTTTGGTGTGAACGTGCCTGCAACATTGACTCATGTGCCAAAACACGGTCTTGAACGCATCGTTTTTAAAAATAAAAATGTTTTCTTGTGCATTGGAAGTCTGTAAAACCCTGGCTGCCTCCGCCTCTTCCTTCCTGACGTGTGGACGGGGCTGCTGGCCGGGAGGGCTCTGTGCTGGAGGTGGCTCCACAGCGACATCGGGATCAGGCTTTATGGAGGCAACGTGGGGTCAGAGAGGAGCTGCAATTCAGAGGATCACAGAATCACCAGGAGGGAAGAGACCCACCGGATCATCCAGTCCAACCATTCCCATCAATCTCTAACCCATGTCCCTCAGCACCTCGTCCACCCGTCCCTTAAACACCTCCAGGGAAGGGGAATCAACCCCCTCCCTGGGCAGTTCCAGTGCCCAATCACCCTTTCTGTGATTTTTTATTTTCCTAATGTCCATCCTGAACCTCCCCTGGTGGAGCTTGAGGCCATTCCCTCTCGTCCTGTCCCTTGGGAGAAGAGCCCAGAGCTCCCTCCTCTCCACAACCTCCTCTCAGGGAGTTGCAGAGAGGAATGAGGTCTCCCCTCAGCCTCCTCTTCTCCAGGAGAAACACCTCCAGGACCCTCAGGCCTGTTCTCCAGCCCCTTCCCCAGCTTCGTTGCTCTTCTCTGCACTCGCTCCAGAGCCTCCACATCCTTCTTGTGGTGAGAACTGACCCCAGGATTGGAGGTTTGACCTCCCCAGAGGGAAAAAAACCTCCCTGGCCCTGCTGGCCACACCGTGGCTGCTCTAAGCCAAGCTGCCCTTGGCCTTCTTGGCCCCCTGGGCCCCTGCTGCCTCCTCTCCAACCAACCCCCCCCCTCCCCAGGTCCTTCTCCTCCAGGCACTTTCCAGCCAGACTTCTGGTCTGGTTTTAAAGCAGCTTCCCTAAGGAAAGATGCTGGATTCTCAGTGTTAGTGGTGAATATAATCACATCTCAATCCGGAGGGAGCAGCCAGTGGCTTTTCTGCCCCAGTACCTCTGAGACTGGGAGTGATAGCCAGTCCTTTTTACAGGGGCTTTAGCTGCTGTGTCAGCACTTCTAGGGCCACCCCGTTTTTCACGAGCTTTCCATAAGCACCAGCCTGTCATTCCCAGGAGGGTTCCAAGTTCCTTTGCCATTCCTGGCACGAGCGTGCAGCAAATAGCTTCCTTTGGGGCTGCCGGTGCCTTCTGGAGATCTCCAATCCAAAGTAGGCAACTTGTTGCTGTACAAGGCTGCGCTTTCTGCTGAAAGTCCTGACACCTGCTCAGTTCAAAAGGCCAATAAACTTACAGCCTGTTGCTCACAGTCCTCTGCTGCTTGCGTGGCTCTCAGGAGGTGATGTACTGCAGCAGGAGTCCAGCCTCAGGGCTCCAGCCTCAGCCTCAGGGCTTGGTCCAGGGCTCCTGCCTCAGCCTCAGGGCTGCTCTTCAGGAGTAGTTCAGCTGTTTACAATACTCTGAGATAATGCTGTTCAGGTTAGTTGCATTTCACTACCAGTTTCAGGGTTTTTTTGGGTTTTTTGTTTTGTTTTTTTTTTATTTAAAGGCAAATCACTTTTGCCTTCAGCCAATATCAAGCAGGAGAGGGCTCCCAGTTTGGTAAACTACAATTCATTTTAAAATTGTTTGGCAAGTACAGGGATTTACCACTCCTGGATGTAGCTTTTATCTAGTTCCTTTCTAGGAAATCTTTTGCCTCACATTTCTCTACTAACCTATTTGGTCCATAATCCATTTTACCTTCTTTACAACTTCTCTAACCACAGAGGGTGTCACCTGACGTGGGTCAAATTTACCTTTTCATGCTTCAGATTTTTGTATTATGGTTGGACAGTGAGTCTCTTCCAACCTGGTTGTTCTATGATTCTTTTGGATCTCTCAGAAGTCCACATGTCTGGATAAACCTGCTTCAGCACTTTTGCTGTCACAGTGTTCTTGTACCTTTCTTAAAGGGAAAAAAAAATCAATACTTGGATTAGTTGATCATCTCTCACTTTAAAATTCGTATCTCCTGCCCCAAACTGCTGTTTCCATCTCTAACTGCTTTAGTAAATCTCATTAAGGTCTAGGGGCTCCTGGCTAACAAATTGAGGTCTAACTCACTTCTTTTTCAATTCCTACTTAACAGATTACCCAAGGATTGCTTTCTGGGTTTGCCCAGCAGCTTCTATCACCATCACAATATCTCATTTTGATCTACGGGAACCAGTTGCTGGTTTACACAGAGGTTCCTGGACTTATCCAGAACAGAACTTTTTGCATTTTTCAACTTACTTTTGACTCCAGCTCAGCCACAGCACCCAAGTCTGATTCTTTCATTCTACCCAAGCTCCGTTACAGCACTCGAGTCTCATTTCTTACCTTGTGCACATCGACTGTCTCTTGATTCCAGGCTCCATTCTTAGGTCAAGTTCTTTTCACAGAATCAGCAGGTTGGAAGAGACCCACTGGATCACGGAGTCCAAGCATCCCTGTCAATCACTAAGCCATGTCCCTCAACAGGCACACAACGGGGACCCCCGGTTCACCAAGCAAGGAGCCCCAAGCCAAAGGGCTTCTTCTGTCCCACCGCTGACCCATCACCCACCTCAGAGTGAGACTCCTCCCAGCCCGAGGGCACACAGAGGGGTCAGCCCTGCCGAGAGGTGAGACTGGAGCCGCCACCAACCCTCCCAATCCTTCCTACCTGCCTACCTGGCTGGGGGGCCAGCAGGCCCCCCGGCCTTTCTTCCCCCCCCGCGCTCCCGTGGGATGCAGGGTGTGCCCTGGGGACTCACCGGTGATGCCAGAGCAGCGACGATGCCAGGAGATGCATCCCTCGCCCTCAGCCCGGCCGGGCACAGCTAGAGGCTGTTGGGCTTTGCCAGGAAGATAAAGGGATCCCTGGGAGAGGGCAAAGCAGCAACACCTGGGGAGGGAGGAGTCTCCAAGAGAGCCCAGGTGCCCTGCAGCACCATGCCTATCAAACCATGTCACCTCACAAGGGGGAAGATTTAAAATGTGCCTTTTATCCAAGGCTTGCCGTCTGTTCCCGCAGGGTCCAGCTGAGGAAGGGGAGTCTCTCCGAAAAATTTTTCGGGGGGACCCAAAGGGAGTCCCAGAGGCCACACGACTCCTTCTAGAATTTTGCCATAAGGGTGGAGCGAGATGATGTGAATATAATCACCACTAACGCTGTAAATCCAGTATCTTTCCTTCGTGGAGCTGCTTCGGAAGGTTCCTGGTGCACCGAGGGAAGCAAAAAGCCATCACAAGGCTGGATACGCAGTGGAGACCAGACCATTGCCCCAGGAACATCAGCCCAGAAAGCTGAAATAATCACCTTAAGCACTGGAATTAGCTTAAAGGAGGGAAGACAGACAGATGGACAGATTCAAACTACGTCTTTGGAGCTGTATGGAAAGAGGGAGGACTCCTTACTGCCCACGGAAAACACATTAAACATGCAGCAGAAATCCTACAGCTGCTGGAAGCTATAAATATTCTGGAAGAAGTGACTATCGTACACTACAAAAGTCACCAGAGAGGTAAAACTGGACAGAAAACAAATTTGTAAACAAACTGGCAGGAAATTTTGAGGCTGCGGAAAAAGCCAGAAGTAATATCTGCTTTGATTCCAGACGGTGAGCTTCAGATCCCTGATTCCGATTTAAAACGGGAGAAATATCCAAGGGGGAGATAGAAATTTGGTTATCGATAGAGCAGGAAGAGAAGTAGTGCAATGGCTGGTGTTACGTTCCAGATGGAATAATAATAATAATAATAATAATAATAATAATAATAATGCTACCAGGAATGCTACAAAAATTGGTCTAACAAGAACTAAAAATGAAACAAAAACATAGCCAAACCAACCCTTTGGGGCACAGAGGTTCTGTCTAAATAACAGGAATGAAAATAGATCTGTCAGAACTCCCAGTAGAAAAAGGGGGACTCTGATATATTTTCAGTAGTGGCAGATACTTTCTCAGGTTGGCCAGAAGCTTTTCATAGAATCATAGAATCATTTTTCCTTGCAAGACAAATAAAGCAGAAGCGACAATTATATTATTAAACGAAAATTATACCTCATTTTGGAGCTCCTGCAGTAACATTGTCAGGCAGAGATGCTTATTTGTGCTGAAGTAGTGAAAATTTTAAGAATTATCAGCAGTTACATCCTTCATGCTTCCCCATCCTTCAGGGGGGAAAATGCAAGAAGCCAAATTTATATCAAGCACTTCCTTTGGTCTTATTTAGAAAACAACCCAAGGTCCAAGGAAAGCATTAGTTCTGTATATATATATATATATGTATATATAGTGCATATATATATATATTGTGCATATATATATATAAAATATATGTGTGTGTGTATATATATAGTATATTATAAATATACAGTGTATATATAGTATATATAATTGTATAATACACAGTAAAATGCAAGAAGCCAAACTTATATCAAGCACTTCCTTTGGTCTTATTTAGGAACCAGCCCAAGCTCCAAGGAAACATATAATATATTATATATTTCCTTATATATAATTTTTATATATATATGTTGTATATCTGTTGTATATATAGTATATATAATTGTATAATATACAGGAAGAGATGTCACAGAATTGGGTGAATTTGTCCAATTGGCAGAAAAATCCAACAAAAGGAAAAAAGGAAAACAAACCAACACATGAAAAAAACAAACCAAAATAAAATAAAACAAAATCAAGCTACATGGGCTAGAAGGTTTAGACCGATTTGTACATCGTTTTACAACTGGGGACGAGGTTTTTTTATGGGAAAGATTTTACAGAACTACTAGGAGTGGAATAGACTGTACCGAGTATTGTTAACAGCCTTCACAGCAATCAAGAGAAATAAGTTTGATCTGTTGAAGAAATCACCTACAAACCAAACCAGATGCTGACACCTTTTAAAGAATAAGGCTAATTAAAACGAAATATAAAGATAGAAAACTATTTGTGGTTTTGACCCTAAGGATATGGGATATAAACAAACAAACAAAAAAAAACCCCACAACAAAATAAATTGAAACAGACACACACCAAATTTGGGATATAAACAAACAAAAAAACCCACCAAAAACCAAATAGAAACAGACACACACCAAATTCGGGAAGAAAATAAATAGAAACTGACATATGATGACTCAGGATAACACCTCATGGGGATTGACTAATATTTGGGGGAAACTTACATCCTGCCTCCTGAGTCTGAATTGGTTGAGACACCGAACATCATCCTGAGGAAAAGGCTTCTTCTCAAACTGGTTATAATAAAAAGTGAGGGGAAAAAAAAAAAGTCATAAATCCATCTTAAGGGTTTGTTGGACAACAACCCCTCAGGGCTCCATCTTTATCAGGGGGAACAGGCTTGAAGGTGTTTTACTTCCAGCTCTTCCCTTTCCCAGGCTTGAAAGTGCTTTTCTTCCAGCTCTTAACTTTCCCTCAAGCCGAAAACGAAATATTTTGGCCAAAGAAGCCATTTGGGGCTTTTTTCCCCCCCCTTTTCGGGAGAGCAGAAGGGACTCTTATTCTGCATCGAATGCAATAAATCAGATAAAATTAGCTAAGGGAGACCGTGTGTTAAAAATATGGTTTATCAGAGCAGGATCAGACCCTGAGGATTCCCAGAAAACTGTTTGTGTGACAGAAAAATTGCTTGTTTACTCTGTTCAGGGAAAATTCGGGAAGACTCATAAAATCACAGAAACATAGAATCACAGAATCATAGAAGGAAGCAGTTCTGGTGTTTTCTTTCCCCCTATTTTATACCAACCCCGGTCGTGCTTTAAGTGGAATTAAGTCCTTAATTTTGGGGTTTTTTTTTTTTTCAGGTTCCAATTTCTATGTGGGGCAAGGGGTGGGGGGGGAGCCCTCCTCCTTCTCCTCCTCCTTCTCCTCCTTCTCCTTCTCCTTCTCCTTCTCCTTCTCCTCCTTCCCCTCAGAAGGAGGCAAAAGATGTTTCTAATCCCTCTGGTCCCTTTATGCAGAATTTTCGGGGCTTGGTTTTATTTTTTTCGTTTGTTTTTATTTTTTTCGGGTTTTTATTTTATTTTATTTTATTTTATTTTATTTTATTTTATTTTATTGGGGTTTTTTTGTTTTTTCTTTGTTTTTTTTTTCTTGGGAGGGAGGAGGAGGATGGGACCCACGGGTTTGTGGCAGGAAAGTGGCTCTTCATCCGCCCCCCCCCCCCTCCTAGTCACGAGATGCTAACCCCACAGGGTCCGATTTGGGCAATTTTTTTTTTTTTTTAATTTTTTTTTTTCGTTTTACTAAACCGATTGAAACCGAATAAAAAAACTGCCCCAAAGGGCTCTAGACGCTCGTCGGGGAGGGCAGAGCCCTCACAGAATCACAGAACAACCAGGTTGGAAGAGACCAACGTCTCGGGAAGAGGCTAAAAAAAAACCGCCAAAACCACCATCATGGCAGCGGCGCAAACCCCAAGAAAGCACTAAGGCGAATAAAGCCAAAGAAGCGGCTGCCTTCGATATCGATAAAAACAACCGGGACGGAGCTATATTCTTCTATCTTCTTTCCCCTCATGCTCCTCCTTCTTTCCCCTCATTCTCCTCCTTCCTTCCCCTCATGCTCCTCCTTCTTTCCCCTCATTCTCCTCCTTCCTTCCCCTCATGCTCCTCCTTCTTTCCCCTCATGCTCCTCCTTTTCTTTCTCCTCCTCCCCTTTCCTCCCTCTTTCTCCTTTCCCCTCATCCTCCTCCTCTGTGTTTCCTTTCTTCTCTGTTTCTTCCCTCTCCTCCTCTTTCTTCTTCCCCTCATTCTCCTCTTCGTCCTCTTTCTCTTTCTCCTTCTCCCATTTCCTCCCTCTCCTCCTTTCTCCTTCTGTTCCTTCCCTCTCCTCATTCTTTCCCCTCATTCTCCTCCTTCTTTCCCCTCCTTCTCCTGCTTTTCTTTCTCCTCCTCCTCCCATTTCCTCCCTCTTTCTCCTTTCCCCTCATTCTCCTCCTCTGTGTTTCCTTTCTTCCCTCTCCTCCTTCTCCTGTTCCCTCTCTTCCTCCTTTCTCCCCCTTGTCCTTCTCTTTCTCCTTCTCCCATTTCCTCCTCTCCTCCTCCTTCTCCCCCTTTCTCCTCCTTCTCCTGTTCCCTCTCCTCTTCCTTTCTCCCCCTTGTCCTTCTCTTTCTCCTTCTCCCATTTCCTCCCTCTCCTTCTCTTTCTCCTCCTTCTCCCCTTCTTCCTCCCTCTCTCCTCATTCTCCCCTTTCTTCCCTCTCCTCCTTTCTCCTCCTCCTGTTTCTTCCCTCTCCTCCTCCTTTCTCCCTCTTGTCCTCCTCTTTCTCCTCCTTCTCTTCTTTCTTTCCCCTCCTTCATCTCCTTGTCCCATTTCCTTCCCTCTCCTCCCCTTTTTTTCCCTCTTTCTCTTCCTTCTCCTCCTCCTTTCTCCTCCTTGTCCTTCTCTTTCTCCTCCTTTTCTTCTTCCTTTCCCCTCCTTCTCCTCCTCGTCCCATTTCCTCCCTCTCCTCCTCTCTCTTTTCCCTCTTTCTCTTCCCTCTCCCTTGGTTCCTCTGGGCTGCTGGTGCCGTTCCCTTCCGGAAATACCTCATATCATTTACTGTTTTGTGACATTTACCATAGGAGATGTACGGGAACCACTCACTGTTCCTTTCCATGATTGTGACGAACCACAAGACAAAAAGAAAACTGTTTTCCAGTTGCACTTCCAGTTTAAGTCATTTCTAGTTGTGGGTTTTTTTCCCCACGTCTTTCTCGCTGCTTCTGAACCGAGACCCAGGGAAGGATTTGGGGTTCAGACCCATGGAATCCCTGGGGGATTCTCCAACTCCTGATTTCTGATTCATGAAATGGTTCGGAAGAGACCTTCAAGCTCATAGAATCATAAAACCTCTGGGAGCGACTCCCAGGCCCCATCACCCCTTAAACCAGCCACTTAAACCCAACCCTGAGCACTTTGGATCCCATTACTTTGGATCCAAACCACTCCCATGATTCCATGATCTTTAAAATCCAAACCCTCCCACGATTCTCTCACCTTTAAGGTCCTTCCCAACCCAGTCCATGTGTCCAAAACTGCCTGAAATCACCCAGAAAGGAAGGAAAATCCCTGCCCTCCTTCCCCTCTCCCACCCCTCCCGCCTCCCCCAGCTCCGAGCAGGCCCAAAAGGAGCAGCCCAAGTGTCCCACAGCTTAGAGGACATGGAGGGTTTCGTCCAAAACCTTTAATTGCAATTCCTTCGTTACAGGGGGAGGTTACATGGGAGGGAAGGCCTTGTTCCACCAGGAACACACAGATGGGGTCGAGGGCCAAGGGTTTGGACACACCTGGCAGTGAAAAATAGAAGCGATTTCCCTCTTTCTTACAGCAATTCCAACCCTCTGGGGGCAGCAGAAAAGGGGAAAATAAACTTGAGTTTTCAGACACTCCTAGGAAAATCCTGCGTTTCCTGGAACGCAGGTAGGATTCACTCCGGAGGAGGACGACGAAGCAGCAGAAAAGGGAAAAAGCAGGAATTAAAAGCAGGAGTTAGAAGCAGGAGTTGGTTAAAAGGCAGGAGTTAGAAGCAGGAGTTGGTTAAGAGCAGGAGTTAGAAGCAGGAGTTGGTTAAGAGCAGGAGTTAGAAGCAGGAGTTGGTTAAGAGGCAGGAGTTAAAAGCAGGAGTTGGTTAAAAGGCAGGAGTTAGAAGCAGGAGTTGGTTAAAAGGCAGGAGTTAGAAGCAGGAGTTGGTTAAAAGGCAGGAGTTAGAAGCAGGAGTTGGTTAAAAGGCAGGAGTTAGAAGCAGGAGTTGGTTAAAAGGCAGGAGTTAGAAGCAGGAGTTGGTTAAAAGGCAGGAGTTAGAAGCAGGAGTTGGTTAAAAGGCAGGAGTTAGAAGCAGGAGTTGGTTAAAAGGCAGGAGTTAGAAGCAGGAGTTGGTTAAAAGGCGGGAGTTAGAAGCAGGAGTTGGTTAAGAGCAGGAGTTGGTTAGAAGCAGGAGCACAACCCAATCCCAACCAAATCCTTCCCAGTGTTCCATGTGCAAACCCCTCAGGACACCAGAAGCTCAGGAAACCAGATTCCGACGTGGATTTTGACCCCCAAGAGCTGTGAGGGAGACAACTGCATGGACCGGAGCGATTCCCACATCACACAGGGAAAGGGGGACAGGGAAAGGAAGCTCTTTGGCCAAGGTGAGGCCTGTGTGTTCCCAGCCTGTGATTCCAAGCTTTTCCATGAAGATTTCCCTGTTCCCACGCGAGAGAAGCCCAGCTCTGAGCTCCTTTTTCCTGCTGAGGCAGCAAGAGCAGAGCAGGGAAGGGAGGAGAGAGCCGCAGAGGGAACGAATTCCACGTCCTGGGGATGGATTTAAAGGAGAACTAAAAGGCTGGAAGGCAACCCAAGGCCCCAGAGGATCCAGCTGGGATCTCACCCCTCCAACTCGGCCTGAAAAAGCACAGAGTTCTGGAAGCCAAAGCTGGGAAGAGGCACAGGAGGGCGGAGGAAGACTTCTAGAGCAAGGCAGGAACGCCAGAGGGATCCAACCCCCCGAGGGGTCGGAGCCCATCGCGTCCCTGCACTTCTCAGCACGTTGAATTGTTCTCACGTCGATGGAGATGAACCGACCCCCTCCTGGAAGGTTCAAACTGTCCGTGAGTCATTAATTAACACCAGGAAATCAATCCCGAGGAAGGTTCGTGAGAAGCGTCCGAGCTGTAAATCCCACCAGGTCCCTTTAAAGAACACCTCGGGAATTCCGTAGGGATCCCACAATCCCCGCAGCGCATCCATAAAACTTCTGGAGAGGCAGTCTGACCTCCTCCAGTTTCTTAATGAAACCAACAAGCCATTTTTAAGGCTCGTTTCAGGCTTCCCTGTAGGACCAGAAGTGTCGTTTGGAGATCATTTCAACGAATCCTGCGTGTTCGACATCCCAGCTAAGCCCCAAACAAAGCTTTATCTTTACATTCTAAAAAAAAAAAATAGAGGCTGGATTTCAAAAAGCTTTAGGAGCTTAGAGGTGACTCTGCGGCACCCAAAGCATCAACAAAACAAAAACAAAAATAAAAAGAAGCACTCGGGACAAACCTGCATCTGCCTCAGTCCCTGCATAAGAAGCTCATTTGGACAAAAGGCAATTAAGTTTTTTCAGTGCAGACTTAGGGGCTCAGGGTAAGTCCGGCCTGAAGGCCAAGCCCTCACTTCTCAAACCAAAGAAAACTAAATAAAACCCCCAAAAGTTGGCTTCTCCTCCCTGTGAGGAGAGCGGAAGGTCCCCGACTACCGGCCTGGAAGTCGAGTCGAGTGGTTCTGTGCTCCCCGGGGCCTGTTTTCCTGCCAGAGCATCGCTCAGAGCTGTTGGCTGGCAAAGAAGGCCTTGGCCTCCCGGCAGACGGGGTTGACGCAGAGCGGGCAACAGAGGGTTAACTGCCGCGAGCAGATCTCGTTGGACTGGAGGTGGGAGAGCACCAGGTCTGCCAGGGCCTGAGGGAGAGAAATTCAAAGCCAGAGTGAGGAAAACTACATTTAAAAAAATAACCTTTCGGGGCTGTCAGAGCAACACTCTGAGGCCTGAGTCCACAACCCGAGGCCTGAGTCCATAATCAAGCAGCAAACAAATGAGAGAAAAGTTTGAAATACCTTGGAGAAGAGTGGGTTTCCGTTTAGAGACTCTGCTCGCCGGATGTTCTCAACTCCGCACTGCATGGAATAAGAGAGAAGAGAAAAAAAGGGGTTAAACCTGCTAGATTTTCACCTGCAAAAACTTCCCTTTCGCTCAGAAGAACGAGAAAAAGATAAAGGTGGTCATAGGCTTTCCTGCACAGCAAAAATAACCAAAGTGATCTTTCAACTCTTTCGCTAAGGAGAGCGAAGAGGTCGAAGAAAAAAAAGGCGAATTCTCACTCGTTTTGTGCTGCTAAAACGTAATATTTGAGTTAAGCCAGTTCTGAGTGATTTCGCTGGATGAATCAGAGGAGGGTTTGGGTCTTAAGGGTAATAAAAATCACAGAATTTGTGTCAGAAGGGACTTTAGAGATCATAGAATTGTAAAATCACAGAATTTGGGTCAGAAGGGATTTTAGAGATTGTAAAATCATGGAAAAGGCTGGTCAGGAAGGGCCTGAAAGATCGTAAAATCCTGGAGCGGTTTGGGTTTGGACAGGATCTCAAAACCAACTCAGTTTCGTGGGCAGGAACATCTCCTGCTGGATCAGGGAGTCAGAGCCTGATGGAACCTGCCCTCAGACGCAGCCGAGAACCATGGAGGGTTTGGGCCTCTGTCCGAGTGGTTCTGAAAATGATCTGAGAGTTACCTCGTTGGCCAAAACCTGCGCATACTCGATATCCAGCTCGTACAGGGTCTCGATGTGGTCGCTGGTGAAGGCGATGGGGACCAGTAGCATGTTCCTCTTGCCCCTCTGGCACAGCCCCTTGATGGCCTCGTCCGTCTGGGGGCCCAGCCAGGGCATGGGCCCAACCTGCAGGGAGGCAAATCCCTCGTTAAACCCCTCGTTAAATCATAGAATCACCAGGTTGGAAGAGACCCACCGGATCATCGAGTCCAACCACTCCTATCATAGAGTGGTTTGGGCTGGAAGGGGCCTCAAAGCCCATCCAGTTCCACCCCAATCATGTCATGGAAAAGTAACTTTTTCCCCTCACAAACAGGAACTTTTCCTGCCCAAAAATCTCATCTGCCTTAATTTTTCCCTCACAGAAAGAAACATTTCCCTCACAAGGAGGAACTTTTCCCTCCCCAAAATCATGTCTACTCTAGTAAAAGAAACTTCTTCCCCCTCACAAAAAGGAACTTTTCCTACCCAAAAATCTCATCTGCCTTAGTTTTTGCCTCACAAAAAGATACTTTTCCCTCACAAGGAAGAACTTTTCCTTCTCAAAATCACATCTGCTATAGCAAAAGTACCTTTTCCCTCACAAGGAAGAACTTTTCCTTCTCAAAATCACATCTGCTATAGCAAAAGTACCTTTTCCCTCACAAGGAACTTTTCCCCTCACAAAGAATAACTTTTCCTCCCCAAAATCTCATCTGCTTTAACTTTTTCCTCACAAAAAGGAACTTTTCCCTCACAGAGAGTAGCTTTTCTTCCCCAAAATCTCATCTGCTTTAACTTTTTCCTCACAAAAAGGAACTTTTCCCTCACAAAGAATAACTTTTCCTCCCCAAAAATCTCATCTGCTTTAACTTTTTCCTCACAAGAAGGAACTTTTCCCTCACAAATAACTTTTCCTCCCCAAAATCTCATCTGCTTTAACTTTTTTCCTCACAAAAAGGAACTTTTCCCTCACAAAGAGTAGCTTTTCCTCCCAAAAATCTCATCTGCTTTAACTTTTTCCTCACAAAAAGGAACTTTTCCCTCACAGAGAGTAGCTTTTCCTCCCAAAAATCTCATCTGCTTTAACTTTTTCCTCACAAAAAGGAACTTTTCCCTCACAGAGAATAACTTTTCCTCCCTAAAAATCTCATCTGCTTTAACTTTTTCCTCACAAGAAGGAACTTTTCCCTCACAAAGAGTAGCTTTTCCTTCCAAAAATCTCATTGAGGACGGGGACATTAATAAAAAAAAAAAATATGTTAATAAAAACCTTCAATTGGTTCTGTGGTTTGATTTCATTCAAAATCTCGATCAGATCCTGATCACAGAATCATAGAATCGCCTAATCTAGAGTACAAGGGGCTATTTTGTGATCATTACTAGACGTGATAAATTGTTATGAGAGGCTCAGCTGATTTGATAAGCACCTTTCTTGAGAAGCAGGGATCCAGGAAACATCCAACCTGGTGTGAGCCCCTCCAGGGATGGAGCAGCCACCACTGCTCTGGGCAACCAGGGCCTCCCCCTGCTCCCTTTCCCCTCCCCGAGATCTCACTCCCTGCTCTTCACAGCAAGAAAATTTGAGCACAAAGCCACAAGGAGCTTGTCGCTCGGCGGCACCGACCTTGGATTGCCACACCAGCCGGTAGGGGTTGGAGTAGTTGAGCTTCTCCATCACCTTCTGGACTGTCGCTCCCACTTCTTGGGGGTAGGGATCGCCACGGTTCACCACCTGCGGGAACAACACAGCTTGGAATTCTAGCTTCTCCTTGTTTTCGGGCCCAGGATAAGCCAGAGCTGGAATGGGGAAGGAAACCCAGGAGAAAGGAGTGAACATCCAGGCCCGACTGGGGTCTAATGAGGGCGGAAACGAGCGCAGGGAACTCACAGACATGGGCAGCGAGTGAGCCGAGAAGAGGATGACAACGTCTTTCCTTTTGTCGGCCGGGAAGAGGTTCAGCTCCTTCTGGATGTGGTCGGCAAAGCACTGCTCGGAAAAGAAGGCAGGAGGTGAGGCGGAGGCACCGAGAGGCTCAAAAATCATAGAATCATAGAATCACCAGGTTGGAAGAGACCCATCGGATCATCGAGTCCAACCATTCCCATCAAACACTAACCCATGTCCCTCAGCACCTCGTCTACCTGTCCCTTTAAACACCTCCAGGGAAGGGGAATCAACCACCTCCCTGGGCAGTTCCAGTGCCCAATCATCCTTTCTGGGAAAAACTTCCTCCTAATTTCTAGCCTGAGCCTCCCCTGGTGGAGCTTGAGGCCATTCCCTCTCGTCCTGCCCCCTGTCCCTTGGGAGAAGAGCCCAGAGCTCCCTCCTCTCCACAACCTCCTTTCAGGGAGTTGGAGAGAGCAATGAGGTCTCCCCTCAGCCTCTTCTACTCCAGGAGAAACACCCGCAGCTCCCTCAGGCTTCTTCTCCAGCCCCTTCACCAGCCTTGTTGCTCTTCTCTGGACTCTCTCCAGAGCCTCAACATCCTTCTTGTGCTGAGGGGCCCAGAACTCAACACAGGGTTCAAGGAGCGGCCTCACCAGTGCTGAGTCCAGAGGGAGAATCACCTCCCTGGCCCTGTTGGTCACACCATCTCTGATCCAAGCCAGGATGCCATTGGCCTTCTTGGCCACCTGGGCACACTGCTGGCTCAAGCCAGGCTGGACAAGGCTCAGAGCCCCTGATCCAGCAGGAGGTGTGGAACTGGAGGGGCTTTGCTCCCTTCCAACCCAAACCGCTCCACAATTCCACGATTCCAGAGCTTCCAAGGACCTCGTACCGATCCTCACCTGGATGAGGAGGGGGTGTGTGGGCCACCGGTCGATTATGCTCCACTTCATCTTCGGCTTCACCCCTTTTTGATTGTAGTAGCGGAAAATGGCGTTCAGGCTGCTTCCTGGAACACAGAGAGTCAAGGAGAGACGTCAGCAACGGGATTGAAGCAGGAATGAAGCAAAGGATTTTAAAATAAAACCACAAATCTGAGTGAGGAGCCTCGAAAGGGAACGCTCAGATCAAAGCTGAGCGAGTTTGGGGGTGACACTGAGCTGGGTGGATCTGCTGGAGGGTCAGGAGGATCTGCAAAGGGATCTGAACAGGATGGATCCATGGGCTGAGACCATCGGGATGAGGGTTAAACAAAGCCATATGGCAGATCCTGGGCTTGGGCACAACAACCCTGAGCAGCTCCAGACGAGGGAGAAGGAAAGTGGCTGGAGGAGAAGGACCTGGGGGGGTTGGTTGGAGAGGAGGCAGCAGGGGCCCAGGGGGCCAAGAAGGCCAAGGGCATCTTGGCTTGGAGCAGCCACGGTGTGGCTAGCAGGGCCAGGGAGGTTCTTCTCCCTCTGGGGAGACCCAACCTCAAATCCTGGGGTCAGTTCTCACCCCGAGAAGGATGTTGAGGCTCTGGAGCGAGTCCAGAGAAGAGCAACAAAGCTGGGGAAGGGGCTGGAGAACAGGCCTGAGGGCCCTGGGGGTGTTTCTCCTGGAGAAGAGGAGGCTGAGGGGAGACCTCATTGCTCTCTCCAACTCCCTGAGAGGAGGTTATGGAGAGGAGGGAGCTCTGGGCTCTTCTCCCAAGGGGCAGGATGAGAGGGAACGACCTCAAGCTCCGCCAGGGGAGGGTCAGGCTGGACATTAGCTTCCAGCTAGAATGTGGGATGAGTGAAGGGAAAAGGCCTCCTGGAGGCCACTCACCGGTGGTGGAGCAGCTGTACTGGGGGTACTGGGTGAAGGCGACGGCCCTCTCGATGCCGTCCTTCTCCATCTCCTCGATGGCTTCTTCGGTCAGGGGGTGCACGTAGCGGAAGCCGATGTAGTATTTGTGAGGGGCTGCCAAGGCACAGGGAGAGAGAAAAGGCAGTTACAGACACTGGAATCGGAGGTTTTAAACCATCTGCTGGGATTTAAACCTGAAAGAGGGGAGACTGAGATGAGATCACAGGCAGAAATGTTTGCCGGTGAGCTTGGGGAGGCCCTGGCCTGTCCCTGAAGGTGTCCGAGGCCTGGTTGGATGGGACTTGGAGCAACCAGAACGTCTCTGCGTGACTTATCAGGTGTCCGAGCTGCGCAGAGGCAGGCGGGACTCCACAAAGGCTGCACTGCGAGGGAGCGAGGGCCAGGGGGATTCTGGGATGCGCAGGGCTGGGCAGGGAGGCCGCCTTCACCTTTCTTATCGAGGAAGAGGCAGCCAAAGGGGCAGCTTCTCCTTCCAGCCCTATCTCCCCCTCGTGCCCGGGTGGGGCTGGTGGTTATCGCTCAACCAGGCCCAGCAGCTCCGAGCCTCCCACCCAAGTCCTCACCCAGGGCCTGGATGCTGTGTGTCCTTTTATCCGTTATTCACAGCCACAGATCGAAATCCTGAGCTCCGGACGCAGCCGGGAAAGGCAGCAGGAGCAGGGAAACCGAGGAAACCGAGCTCTGAGGAGCTGTGTGTTTCCCAGCAGGAAAGTTCCTCCCCCCTTGGTGAAACTCAATAAATCCAGTGTGCAGAACACGAGCCCCCGGGAAGGCCTGGATCAATCATTCTCCCACTCCCTCTTCTTCCAAGGATTAGACATGAATCTCCAACCCTTTTATGCTGACAAGAGAGTCACTCTGAACACCCACATGTGCCTTATTTGCTCACAACAATCCTAGAATCAAGGAAGGGACCTATACGATCATCCAGTTCCACCTCCAGGGATGGAGCAGCCACCCCAGCTCCGGGTAACCTGCTCCAGGGCCTCCAACCCTCCCAGGAGAACATTTCTCCCCAGGATCTCATCTCGATCTCTCCTCTTTCAGCCCCAAACCCAGATTGAAAGACTCTCAGTCTCTTTTCGCACACGTTTGGTTTTTAAGGAAGGAAAACTCGTGCGACATCCATGTCGCAATTTCCCAGCCGGACCGAAGACGCTGCCAGCCCTCGGAATGAAAACAAGAGAGGGAAAAGCTGCTTCCCGAGCGCGAAGCCGAGGAAGAAAGGGGGAGGAGGTACCGGTGCGAGGAGACAGGCTGTCTAGCAGCTTCACCATCCCTTCTCCCTGCACCGCCGTCCACTTCCGGATGGGCGACCCCCCTCCGATCCGGCTGTACTGCTCCTGGATCTTGGGTGTGCGGCGCTTGGCGATGAAGGGGCCAAGTTTGCTGCAGCGTTGGAGAGACACACGGGGGGTTAATCACGTACCCCACGCCAGCAGCTCCGCTCCCCGAGCCCCCACGGCCACGGGTTTGCCCTGGAAATGAGGGAATCGGCGCCACAGGCCTCGCTGGAACATCCCAGCATCCTTCCCAAGCTTCTCGGGTGACAAGAATCGTAGAATCATAGAACGACCAGGTTGGAAGAGACCCACCGGATCAAAAAAATCACAGTTTGCAATCGGAAGAGAGGGATTTGAGCCATTCTGGAGAATTAAAGGCTCTTTCTTGCAGTACCTGCTCCCAAAATGGAACCATTTTTAAGAGAAGCATTTCTTGAGGGGGCTTGGAGCATCCTCCTCCAGCAGGAGGTGTCCCAGGGGATGGAACCAGACTGGTTTTGACATCTCTTCCAACCCAAACCACCCCAAGATGCTACAAAACAGGAGTTAAAGGTCTGGCCCAAGATACCCATCACCCTGCGGGGCTCCTCACTTTTGAGCTGGGAGCGTCATGAGGTCTCTGTCCAGGAAGAGACGGAGCAAGAAGTCGTGCACGTCGTCCAGCCGCTCGGGGCCGCCCATGTTCAGCATCAGGATCCCCGTTTTCGGTTTCCTACGGAAGCAAAAGACGTTTCGAATCTTTAGCGACCCACGATCATGATTAGCATTATCCTCATTATCGTCATCACGAAGCAGTCGGCTTCTCCTCCTGCAGAGCATCCTCCTATTTAGCTCAGGCCAATGACATAAAAACATGAACCGAGAGCACAAACGAAAAGCATTTATGGGATTGGGTTCGTTCTCCTCGCTGGGGTTGGTTTCCTCCACAGCGAGTGTGGGTCCCACACGCTCAGGGTGAGGTCCCTCCCAGAGAAAAGCAGAGCAGAGGGTGGTATCGGCTTCTGCCAATCCCAACTCTCGCTCCCGAGGTGGAATTCCCATCCTGAGGGAGCCCAGGGAGCAGGATCCTGCAGCTGCAGCTTTACCCTTCCCCTCATTAAAGGGACACGGAGAGGAACCTCATTCCCACTCCCTTCCCCAAGGAGGTGGTGGAGTAAGACCCAGGAAGCAGGAACCGGAATCTCAAATAATAACAGCAGCTCTCATCCCACTGTTTGTTCTCCTATGGCACCTCAGTCCCCATCACAGGGCAGAGGACAAGGCAGGCACTGCTTGCCCCACAGAATTCTGGAAGCAAGAGGCTCGGCGACTGCACAGAGACAGATAAAAGCAATCACACAGGCACAAAAAAAAAAAACCCAGATGGAGCTGTGCGAGAGCCGCATTTCAGCACAAAACCGGCTTTGTGATGCCAGCGAAGCTGGATACGGTATCAGTGTGAGACAGGAGGGCGCACCCAACCCTCCCGGAGAGCTGCTCACCGTGCGTCCGGCTGGATCTGAGGCCTCGTGCTCTCGGTGACCGCGGCTGCCGTCGCCTGAGCTCTCCAGCGCACCGGGACCTTCAGCTGGCTGCCGATCCGCACCACTGGAAGGGAGATAACACACGTTGATAAGCTGGCATCAGGCTGAGGGGCCTCGTCGCGATCGGCACTGACCCCTCAGCAGTGTTGTCATAGCTGGAATCCCCTCCCGTGAGCTCCAGGCCCTGGAGGCAAAGAAAGTTATGAAACCACAAGCTTTTGCCTTTCTTTTGAGCTGCACCCACAGCCTTTCGAGTTCCGGGCAGTAAACTAAAAGCCTCATTAATCTGTAAGCTCAAACCAGCTGGAAACGATCCTGAGTTGGATCCTGAGCTCAAACCGGATGGTTTGAGCTCAGGATCCAACTCAGGATCGTTTCCTTCCCACCACACGCTGCTCTTAACAAAAAGCCTGTTCTGTTTCCCTCGGGAGCTCATCGTCAATTATAGGATGTTTTTATAGTGCGACAATAGTGTGAACTGCCTGGGATGAGAAAAGGACTCGCTCCGCTCGGCATCCAGAAATCGTTCAGCTGCAGGAGCTCCGGCAGCAATTGAGTCCCTATAGCAGGTCCCTAATGACACCCTGACAGGCTCCAAATGCTCTCGGAACCTGCTGAAATCGATGGCAGCGAGAAGCGAATCTGCCTTCTCGCTGGGGATTAGGCAGGGGGAGAGAAAAGGCTGCAAAGGAAAGAATTTTGAGCATCGCTGGCTCCTCAGAGATTCTTTCCCGGAGGTGCCCAGGGCCAGGCTGGATGGGGCTATGAGCGCAGAAGGATCAGTGCAGCCACTGAAACTCCTTTTTATTCCCCATCATTAACAAAATTAACATTTTTCACCTTCCCTGGAGGGGCTTAAGGCACAGGGTGGACACAGGTTAGTGTTTGATGGGAACGGTTGGACTCGAGGAGCCAGTGGGTCTCTTCCAACCTGGTGACTATAATTCTATGATTCTGTGAAGTGTCACTGCTCCAAAAACAATCCCCTAAGAACCAGGAGAATATAAATCATCGAATCACGGAGCTGTTCGGGTCGTAAGGGACCCTGAAGCCCACCCAGTTCCCTTAAAGGGCTTTAAGGTCCCTTCCCACGCAAACCAGACCGTGTTTCCATGATCTTTAAAGGTTCCTTCCAGCACAAATCATTCCCTTATTCTACAGCCTTTAAAGTCTCTTTCAGCCCAAACTGTTTCATGATGCTAAGATCTCTAAGGTCCCTTTGGACCCTGTGATCTTTTAAATCACTTAAACCCATGGACTATACAACCTTTAAAGTCCCTTTCAGCCCAAACCATTTCACGATTCTATGATCTTTAAGGTCCCTTCAGACCCTGTGATCTTTTAAGTCACTTAAACCCAAGAATTCACAGACTGTACAACCTTTAAAGTCCCTTTCAGTCCAAACCATTCCACGATTTTAAGATCTCCAAGGTCCTCAGACCCTGTCATCCTTTAATTCACTTAAACCCAAGAATTCACAGATTGTACAACCCTTAAAGTCCCTTTCAGCCCAAACCATCCCACGATTCTGTGACTCCTGAGGTGTCTCCAGACCTTCACCCCAAACCCTCTCAGAATTCCAACACATTTTGCTCTCACTTTTCCCCTCAAACCATCCCACGACTCTCTGTGAATTGGAGGCTGGGAAGGCTAAACCTCCCGGGTGTGATTTTGGGGGTTTTAACCTTTGCAAAGCCCAAACTTTGAGGGGGATACAAGGGGGAAGGGGGTGTGGAAATCAGGCAAAAATAAAGCAAACAGCGCTTAAAAACCAAACCGAACGCCTCCTGCCCTCGTTACGTAAAGAAAAAAGCCCCGAGAGGACATCGGGTGGTGGTTTAAGGCGGATTTCCAACATAAACACACAGACACACACTCCCCCCTCGGCCGCCATTATCCCCCCCCCCCCCCCTCCCCAAACCCCATCACAGCCTCAAGCCCCGTTTTCCCGCCCGACTCACGCTGCCGAGCGCCGGCGGCCGCCATGTTGGCGGCGACTCCTCGCATTCCCTCAGTGAGGGCAGCAACGCCTCTGACGCCTCCCCCGGCGCCTCCTCCGCCTTTTCAGCCCTCGCCGCCGGTGCCGCCCACAGGGGCGGCACCGGCGGTGAGGGCTGAAAAGGCGGAGAAGGTGACTAGTGTGGGTTTTAAAGTGAAATAGTCACACCCCCCTCCCAATCGAGTCCAACCGTTCCCATCAAACACTGACCCGTGTCCCTCAGCACCTCGTCCACACGTCCCTTAAACACCTCCGGGGAAGGGGAATCAGTGTGGCACTTGGGGACCAGGGTGGGAATGATGGAATCTCCATCCCTGGAGGAGTTAAAAAGCCCTGTGGATGTGGCACTCTCGGTTTAGGGATGGGGTTGGATCTAGGGATGGGGTTGGATCTAGGGATGGGGTTAGATGGGTGCTCCAAACGGTCTGTTTCCAACCTGAACAATTCTGGGAACCCTGAGCCCCTCAGAGCCCTGCGAGACCCACCCTGTGTCCTGCTCTGGGCTCCTCAGCACAGGGAGGACGTGGAGTCGGGAGAACGAGGCCAGAGGAGGCCACGGAGATGATGGGAGAGCTGGAGAACCTCCCTGACAAGGCCAGGCTGGGAGTGCTGG
The DNA here is from genome assembly GCA_033558105.1 of Coccyzus lansbergi. Classification (NCBI taxonomy): domain Eukaryota; kingdom Metazoa; phylum Chordata; class Aves; order Cuculiformes; family Coccyzidae; genus Coccyzus; species Coccyzus lansbergi. The sequence goes on from JAUMJK010001783.1 coordinate 40,360, forward strand.
GGTCTCTTCCACCCTCTAACCCCTTGGGCCGCTGAGGCCAGCTTTGCCGAGGCTGCTGGGCGAGCATCTTGCGTCCCAGACGCCTTTTAAGCTCCTTATCAGCTCTGCCTCTTCCGCCTCTTAAGCCCTCAGCCCTTCTCTCGCAGCTCCCGGGAGAAGGAGGCTTCGAGGAGGCTTTAAGCCTTCACGCTCGGCACTTGCAACATGTGGTATTTGCCTAGATCCCATAAAACCAAACACCCAAGGGGTGAAATTCCAGCTCAGAAGCACCTTCAGCTTCTGGATTGAAGCCTTTCTCCCCCAACAGCTACTGGTTATTCCACACCCTGTTTCTTATGAAGTCTCTCCCTGCTTTCTTGCCAAATGAAACGAAATTAAAGCCTTTAAGTTAATTAATAAGGACGGAGGAGGCCAGGAAGCTCAGGGAAAGGAAAGAAACAACATGACTGGTCAGGAACCGCCGTTTGTTGACGTCACCATCATTTATTGGTTGTGAGTGGAGCCGGCTGATACACGGAGCATGCAGGGAAAAAGCAACCAGTCATTTGCAATGAAAAATACATACATCTCGCAGCTCAGGGAGGGAGAGCGAAGGCAGATAAAACTGCAGCAAAGGAGGCGCATACAGGTTCCGTTTGTCTCCAGCGAAAGAATCTGTGAGTAAAATTCATCGAGAATGGCCGAGCAGGTTCAAAAATTAAAATAATTCTATCCGATCACTAGGCGATCGCAGCCAGTGCATCCGCTCAGCAGCAGCAGCAGCACCACCCGGTGCCAGCTCAGCAGGCAAAGCGCTGCTTGAAGTACAATTCATCCAGAGGGGAGACACAACACCAACACAGACATCCCATCGTAGTCCCTGGCCGGCCACGGAGGCGGCCGAGGCCCTGTCAGACAGGCCTTGGAGCCCCCGGATCCAGCTGGACTGGATGGGCTCGGAGAACCATTCCGTGGTTTGATAATCCTCCCTCCCCGTTCTCCCCTTCAAGAGCAGAGAAGAAATCCGATAAAAAGCCAATTAAACCCACTGGGTTTAAGTCCCAGCAATGAAAAGCAGAAGCTGAATTTACAAAAATGATCTTTGTTTTACGTTGAGAGCATAAATAGACCTAACACCTTTTTCTTAACTTAGGAAGTTAAGCTTTCTCCAGATTTCTCCTGCTAATTAGCGTTTTACTTTAAAAAAAGGGGCTGTGTTTTCCCTTCGTGAGCCTTAGATCGGTGTTTGCTTGACGGTAACTCTTGTTCTCTGAGGGGCTGATCGTAGAGCCGTGGTTTTCGTTCCTTCCCGGGCGCCGGTGGCTCAGATGGGGCGGAGGTGACGAGGAGCAGGAGGGGTTAGGGTTTGCAGCGCTGGATGAAGCGCGGGTAGAGGCAGACGTCCCGGATGTGGTGTCTGTCCAGGATCCACGTCAGGAACCGCTCCAGGCCCAAACCGTACCCGCCGTGGGGGCAGGTGCCGTATTTTCTCTGTGGAAAATCGATCGGAGAACCGAGATTAAACATTTTTATCCTTAATTAGAATTGTAGTAACACCACCAGGGAAAAAAACCCAACCCTTCCAAGATGATTTTCTGGCTGATAATGAAAACAGACCACACGGTTTTCATCTCTGCTCAGTTTTCCTGAGCTTCCCAGACCAGAGGAGGGAAAGGAAAGTGGAAAGCGAAGCCTTAATGACTCCTCATCCCCTTCACAGACCTGATCCGTGTACCAGTAGTAGGGGGTGGGATCGATGCCCTCTCGCTTGTAGCCTTCCAGCAGCTCTTCGCTGTCCCAGATGCGCATGGAGCCTCCGACAATCTCACCGACGTTCGGCATCAGAACATCCACCTACAGCAAGAGGATGTGAATTCCCTGTGACGGGAAGGCCGGCAACTCCTTCCAGAGGGAAGAGATTAGGGAATAAACTGACTGACCGGGATTTCCCAAGTTAAACTCCAGCTCACAAACAGAGAGATCCCCACAAACCTGAAGAGGCTTTTCAAAAAAGCTCTAACAAGTCTCAAATTTTACCGACAATCCTAAACATTAGCATATGGGAAAAGGGGAGGTTAATGTCTCTGTCGTGATCGTCTTCCCTCTGGACGACAGCGACATGAGAATTTTGAGGATAAACCTGCACATCCACAAAATAATTTCGTATTATAACATAGTTGGACTCGATGATCCGGTGGTTCTCTTTTAACCTGGTGGTTCTCTGACATTCTTCACACACAAAACCACATTGGTCTGAACAGGAACTAACTTCTTTTGCATTAGAGAAAATCTCCTTAATGACCAATTTGACCTAATATCAGCACAGACATAAGACTGGAATTCACCCTTTAATACAGGAACCCAAATTTCTCCTTTAGGTTTTGGTCACCAGACCTCATTCCCTTCTCTCTGTCACCTTACGGATGGTGTCACCGCAATTTATTCTGCCAAGTCCCACATCTGCATCTTTTGTTCTAATCAGTCCTGTGTGTGTTTATTCATCTTCCTGTTGTGTCTCGGTTGCTTATTCAGAGAAGCACAATCTCAACACAAAGTCATTCAGCCCCAGAGCTGGGACAGCCTAGTAAGAACTTCGGTTGAGTAGACGTGTAATTTATCATCTAAACCTCAACGAAACGATTATTTGATTGAAAATTGTGATAACTTCGACATTCCCCACTCTGTTGTTTTCCAAGACATCACTTTTCCTTCTAGGTATTCTTAGTGTGATGATTATAACGCATTTTCCCTCACGATAAGATTTAAAAACCAAGAAGAGAGTTTTCTTTTACACTTTTAGGTTTGTATAAGGAACACAAATGCAATGAAACAGGAATAACAGGCTGTGTGTTCTCTGAACTGGGAAAGCACAAGTACAGAGAAGAAATAGCTCCGAAATCTTGCATGTAATTAATGATATTATCGATCAGAGCGGCACTTCCCCAGGGTCAGCAAAGAGCACGCTCGCTGCTGATATCTTAAGGCACTTCCGAGTGGCTCCGTGTATTCCTCCGGGATCCAGGATCCATGCCAAGAGGCCCCAGGCTCCCACCATCCATTCCAGCCCCGCGGAAAGCCCGACGGGAAGCGCCAACCTACCGATTCGGTGAGCCGGTAATCGTCGTGGCAGCGCTGCATGTAGAAGGACTTGATCTCCGCAGGGAAGCGGCAAAGCAAGATGGGCTCGTTGATGGTGTCCGTCATCAGCCTCTCGGGAGCTTCGGGGATGTCCTGCGGTTAAAGGCGGCTTTGTTAGCATTGAAAAAGCAAACCACACTCGAGTTCCGCTTGTCCTAACACACCCACAGCTTTGAATCCAACTGAGGAGAAGCTGCATTTAGAGAATAAGAGGTGTTTAAGGGACGAGTTGATGAGGTCCTGAGGGATATGGTTTAGTGCTTGATAGGAACGGTTGGGCTCGATGATCCGATGGGTCTCTTCCAACCTGATTGTTCTATGGTTCTATGATTCTATGACAATAACCTTGTTTGATCACAATCCCAGGCTTCCTAACAGTTCAGACGCAAAACCAAGGAAAACCTGACCTGCAACACAGCCTTCCCAGACCCAGCGAACACGAAAAAGCATCGAGAGGTCCCCTCCGGCCCAAACCGCTTGGTGAGGCTGACTGACCTCCCCGAACTCGTAGTAGGTCCCGTCCTCCTTCTTGACGTTGTGTTCCTTCAGCCACTTGATGGCCTCCGAGTAGTTCATCCGGCGGAAAGGCCGCTTGGGGGGCTTGAAGCCCTGGGAGAGCAAAGACAAAACCGCTGGAGACACTGTGTTTAAAGGAAGGTGATTGTCTGAGAGAGAGAGTGGTGGGAAATGGGAGGGAACTCCAGCTGGAGGACAGTGACAAGTGCTGGGTCCTGGTCAAGGTCTTTAACCTGGAGAAGAGGAGGCTGAGGGGACACCTCATTGCTCTCTGCAACTCCCTGAGAGGAGGGGGTTGATTCCCCTTCCCTGGAGGGTTTTAAGGGACGTGTGCACGAGGTGCTGAGGGACGTGGGTTAGTGTTTGAAGGGAATGGTTGGACTCGATGATCCGACAGGTCTCTTCCCAGCTGGTGATGCCAGGATTGTGTGATTTTTCCCAGCCGCCTACCGGGTTGAGGTCGTGCAGGAGGCTGGAGGCAGGTGATTTCAAGACTCTGTCCACCACGTTGCACACCAGGTTCTCCAGACGCTCCAACAAATCCTCAAAGGTGATGAAGGGACATTCGGCTTCGATGTGGGTGTATCTGGAAGGAGGTCACAGGGTTACGAACCCACACACCGACCGCAAACCTCCGAGTTCTCACCAGAAAAGTCCTCCCACAACCCAACACCGCACGCTCCGTCCCTTCTCTCTTTAATCCTGTATAGAAAATTTAGTTAGAAAAGAAAAAGAGGACACAAGAGCGTTTTCTCGTGGGATAAAGCTCGACCCCCGGCCTGTCCCCTGCCTCCCAAACTCCCTCGTACTCGGCCAGGTGCCTGCGGGTGCGGGATTGCTCGGCTCGGTAGGACTGCGCAATGCAGAAGACGTCTCCCAGCGCCGGGAGGCAGGTCTCCAGGTAGAGCTGGGACGACTGCGTCATGTAGGCCTCTTCCCCGAAGTAATCCAGCTTGAAGAGGGTGGAGCCGCCTTCCACCTGCGTCTGCACCAGGGTCGGCGGCGTCACCTGGCGGGGAACGAGGCTGGCGTTAGGGTTCAGGTCAATTAGTCTATGCAGGAAAAAAAAACGAAAAAGAAACCCCAAAAACAAACAAAAAAAACCCCAAAACCAAAAATAAAACCCCCAAAACCAAAAAAAAACCCCTCAAAACCAAAAAAAAACCCCCCAAAACCAAAAAAAAAACCCCCCAAAACCAAAAAAAACCCAAAAAAAAAACCCCAGAACAAAAAAAAAACCCAAAACGAACCAAAAAACTAAAAAAGACCCCAAAAACTAAAAAAAAAAAAAAACTAAAAAAAAAACCCAAAAACTAAAAAAAAACCCCAAAACCTAAAAGAAAACCCCCAAATACTAAAAAAAAAACAAACCCCAAAACCCAAAAAAACCCCCCCAAAAACCAAAAAAACCCCCCCAAAAACCAAAAAAAACCCCAAAAACCAAAAAAAACCCCAAAAACCAAAAAAAACCCCAAAAACCAAAAAAACCCCCAAAAAACCAAAAAAAACCCCAAAAAACCAAAAAAAACCCCAAAAACCAGGCTGGAAGTCAAGGCACTGTAGGAAAGAGAGACTCACTTCGTAGTATCCATTGGCGAAGAAGTGGTCTCGGAAGGCCTGCACCACCATGGAGCGAACCTTGAGGATCTTGGACATGTTCTCTCCTCGGATCATCATGTGGCGGTTGTTGAGCTGCACGTCCACCTCGGAATCCTCGTTGAGGAGGTTGTCGGCGCCGCCGGCCGGAGCCAGCCCGATCAGCTCCCAGTAATCGCACTCCAGCTCGTGGCCTCCCGGGGCCTGGTGGGTTGGGGAGAAAGAGGAATCAGAGAAGGTTTGCACCTCTGGGATTGTCGCCACCTGGCACAGACCTTAAACCCAGTTTAAACAAAAGAGCTGTGGAACTGGGCCACCATCGCACCGGATCCGGTTGCTCCCGGCCCCATCCAGCCTGGCCTTGAGCCCTCCCAGGGCTGGAGCGGCCACCACTGCTCCGGGCAAGCTGGCCCAGGGCTTCTCCACCCTCCCAGGAGAACATTTCCCCCTAGGAGCTCATCTCCATCTCCTCTCCTGCAGCTTCAAACTGTTCCTGGCACAAAGAACCTTCCCACAGTCCTCAAGGTCACCTAGAGAGGGCAGAGACGTTGCATGTAAGAGAGTAAGGGCAGGAGGGAGAAAGAGGCAGGAGGGAGAAAGAGGCAGGAGGGAGAAAGAGGCAGGAGGGAGAAAGAGGCAGGAGGGAGAAAGAGGCAGGAGGGAGAAAGAGGCAGGAGGGAGAAAGAGGCAGGAGGGAGAAAGAGGCAGGAGGGAGAAAGAGGCAGGAGGGAGAAAGAGGCAGGAGGGAGAAAGAGGCAGGAGGGAGAAAGAGGCAGGAGGGAGAAAGAGGCAGGAGGGAGAAAGAGGCAGGAGGGAGAAAGAGGCAGGAGGGAGAAAGAGGCAGGAGGGAGAAAGAGGCAGGAGGGAGAAAGAGGCAGGAGGGAGAAAGAGGCAGGAGGGAGAAAGAGGCAGGAGGGAGAAAGAGGCAGGAGGGAGAAAGAGGCAGGAGGGAGAAAGAGGCAGGAGGGAGAAAGAGGCAGGAGGGAGAAAGAGGCAGGAGGGAGAAAGAGGCAGGAGGGAGAAAGAGGCAGGAGGGAGAAAGAGGCAGGAGGGAGAAAGAGGCAGGAGGGAGAAAGAGGCAGGAGGGAGAAAGAGGCAGGAGGGAGAAAGAGGCAGGAGGGAGAAAGAGGCAGGAGGGAGAAAGAGGCAGGAGGGAGAAAGAGGCAGGAGGGAGAAAGAGGCAGGAGGGAGAAAGAGGCAGGAGGGAGAAAGAGGCAGGAGGGAGAAAGAGGCAGGAGGGAGAAAGAGGCAGGAGGGAGAAAGAGGCAGGAGGGAGAAAGAGGCAGGAGGGAGAAAAGGCAGGAGGGAGAAAAGGCAGGAGGGAGAAAAGGCAGGAGGGAGAAACGCGGCACCCAAGGATGTCTTTGCTTTGGGTTGAGCCACCCTCTCCCACCAGACGGCGAACTTTGAAGTGGAAAAGGATTGCTCAAAGATAAAACTTGGCCCTGAGTGCAGAGCTGGGCCTGTGGGACACTGCAGCCACCTTCCTGCGCTCACTGCAGTGGGAAAAGAGCGAGTTTCCCGCTGGTGGATCCCACCTGAGGTACAGCAAGGAAAGAAACCTGCAGGCTCAGGCCTCTCCCTCCTCCCTGCGACACAAAATGTTTTCAGGAGCGTCAGGAGAAGGCTGAGCCGTGCGAGAGAAGCCGAGAGAAGTACCTGCTTGCCCTCGGGGAGCAGGCGGAGGGTCCCATAGACAGCGACGCTGCTCTCGGTGGAGAGAACCAGCCCATTGTAGCATTGACACTGTGGGGAAAGAGACAAGGGCAGTGTGAGGCCGGCTGCTCTGCTCGGATCTCCCTTCCGGGTGGGCTTGGAGGTCCCTTGGACCCCAAACCCGCTGCGCGACCCCACGATTGAATCATTCCCACTCACCAGCTTGTCGGAGAGGATGCACTGAAGGAAACCGGTGCCGTCTCTCAGAACAATAAACATCAAGTTTTTACCTGTTTAGAAAGGGAAAAAAAAAATGGTGAGCGCCGGAGTTGTTCCATGATCCACCTGAGCAGCCACATTCCCAGGAGGAGAAGGACCTGGGGGGGTTGGTTGAAGAGGCTGAGGGGAGACCTCATCGCTGTCTGCAACTCCCTGAGAGGAGGTTGTAGAGAGGAGGGAGCTCTGGGCTCTTCTCCCAAGGGACAGGATGAGAGGGAATGGCCTCAAGCTCCACCAGGGGAGGCTCAGGATGGACATTAGGGAAAAAATTTACATAGAAAGGGTGACTGGGCAGTTTCAGAGGCTGCGCAGGGAGGGGGCTGATTCCCCTTCCCTGGAGGTGTTGAGGGAGCTATTCACCCATCTCTCTTTCTAAAGGCTTCACCTTGTCGCCGCAGCCGGTGGATCCAGCCAAACACCTTCACGCGTTGGCCCCTGTAACCCTCCAGGGCATTGATCTTCACCTGCCAAGGAAGAGAAGCCATGAAATCGAGAAGCCAGTTGCCCCTCGGGTGCTGGGTTTGAGCCCCAGGGCACAGGACACCACCCTCCCCAGGGTCTGAGCACGGCTGTGACACCAAACAAGCTGTTTAGCAGCTCCTTTCGATCTCACAGATTTGGGTTAATTATTCCCAAGGGAACATGGCAGCCGGTGCCTCCGGAACAGGGGCCAGAGAGCCCAAAGCCAGCCCCGACGCCCCCTCCCGCCTCTCACTCACGCATTTGGGCTCTGGGAGGTTGGGATCGTTCTTGATAATGATCTTCTTGGCCTCCTCCAGGTTCTTCTCTCTTCTGACGAGATCCTCTGCCTGGTTGAGAGGAAGGATTAAATCTCCTGAGGCTGGAATTGACGCTTAAAGGTGGCCTAAAAATCCCTCCATGGGGACAAAACCAGCCTGAACTCAAGGCCAAGGAGGAGAAAACACCCTGAGGCACCTCGGTGTCTCCACAAACTCTAAATTTTATTCCAAACTTGGCCCTGACAGCGATTTCCTTGCCCTGATCCCAATCCCTGCATAAAACAGCGACACAAAGAACCAACCAAAGCTGGTTTGGGGATAACAATGACACCGTTTGATGTTTTGAGGAGAGAAAAGAAGGACGGTTCCTCCAATCTGGGGTCATCGGCAACCTACCTCCTTCTTCTCCTTCGCCTCGTTCTTCATCTGCTCTCGGTGCCAGAGCTTCTTGACGTTCTTCATCTGTGACTTGGAGATTATGGCCCATCTCTAACCGACCCGAAGAGAAAGAGAAGAAGAAGAAGAAGGGGTCACAGTCGAGTTCCCTCATGCAGAGGAAGGTTAATTCCTACCAGGGAAGCCCTAAGGCTGCCGCACCTCGTTTTCCTTCTGTGAGTCCACGTGGATCGTGGGAAACGGCTCCTTTCCTGCTGTCATCAGAGCCTAAAAAGGAGGAGGAAACGAGAGTGAGAAAACGAAGTCATCCTCAAGGAGACCTCCTGGTGGGAACAGGTATGAAATGGACATTTGGAGTCACCGAATCGCTTGGTTGGAACAGAACTTTGAGATTGTCAAGTCCAGACACAAGTATCCATGTCTAAACCATCCCCGAGACCCTCGTCTGCCTCTGCCAGAGGGAATTGTTCCCAATATCCAACTGTCCGTGAGGGAATTGTTCCCAATATCCAACTGTCTGTGAGGGAATTGTTCCCAATATCCAACCGTCCATGAGGGAATTGTTCCCGATATCCAACTGATGCCTTCGCTAGAGAAATCTGAGGCCATTTCCCACTCTCCTGCTCCCTGGGAGCTGAGCACCCACCTCCCCTCAACCTCCTTCCCAGGAGCTGCAGAGGGCGACGAGATCCCCTCCCCAGGCCCCTCGGCCGCTCCCACAATCCCTCCATCCCCCCCTCAGTTCCGTTCCCTTCTCCAGACGCGCTCCAGTCCCTCAACGTCCTTCCCAGAGGGTCCCAAAGCCAAAGGCAAGATGTGAGGTGCAGCCTCAAGCCATCGGCAGCGGGAGACGGGAACCCTCCCCATGCTTGCCTTCAGAACGGTCTTGAAGGGCTTCATCTGCGTCCCGTCGCCTGTGGAGTCGCTGCCTTCCCGGTCGGAGACATACAGCTCCTCTGTAACACAGGAGGGCAAACGCTAATTAGTCAGCCAGGCTAATTAGCACCTGTGGAGACAGCCTGGAAGAAGCTGGACGTGCAAGGATGCAAAACACTCCTTGGTTTCGTCCTGGATCAACCTGGGGGGAGAGGCCGATCCCTCCTGCCGCCTTGAGCTGCTGGTGTTTGCTTTCAGGAGAGTCCTGTCCTTCAACTCCTTATCTCGGAGCAACCAGCGCGGCCGCACTCGCTGCCCAGAGAGGTCATTTTTGGGCAATTTTGAGGGTGGAGAGAGCAGGGAGAGATGGGTTGCTTGGACCTCAGGGCACCCCAGAGCCATCCTAGAGATCCTAGAGGTGGAAAGCTCTGGACTGGAAGGGACCTCCATAAGGTCCCTTCTTGGCTCCAAGCCCAGCCTGGCCTGGAACACCTCCAGGGATCACAGAATCACCAGGTTGGAAGAGACCCACCGGATCCTCGAGTCCGACCATTCTCATCAAAGTCTTATGGGCCAGGATGGGCCAGGGCCTCCCTAACCCTTCCAGGAAAACATTTCTCTGTAAGATCTCATCTTTCTCTTTCAGCTTCAAACTGTTTCCCCTTGCCCTCCCTGATCAAGAGACCCTCCCCAGCTTCCCTGGAGCCCCTTTCAGTACTGGAAGGGCAAGGGGAGCAGCCTTCTCTTTTCCAGAATCACCAGCTAGGAAGAGACCCACGGGATCCTCGAGTCCAACCATTCCCATCAATCCTTAACCCATGTCCCGCAGCACCTCGTCCACCTTCACCTTAAACCCCTCCAGGGAAGGTCACTCAACCCCCTCCCTGAGCAGTCCCAGTGCCCAATGACCAATCAACCCCCTCCCTGAGCAGCCTATTCCAATGCCCAATGACCCTTTCTGTGTATTTTTTTTTCCTTGTGTCCATCCTGAGCCTCCCCTGGTGGAGCTTGAGGCCATTCCCTCTCGCCCTGTCCCTGGGGAGAAGAGCCCAGAGCTCCCTCCTCTCCACAACCTCCTCTCAGGGAGTTGCAGAGAGCGACGAGGTCTCCCCTCAGCCTCCCCAACCCGTCCCGTCCCCGCTCTCCCCACAAGCCTCACCCAGGACGGGCGCCATGGCCCTGTCCAGCACCTCCGCCGCCATCCGCAGCGCGGCCGGAAGTGCCGAAACGCCGCTTCCGCCGGTGCCGTTTGCCCTCGCCCCCGCCTCCTCGCGCCCTCAGCCAATCGGCGGCCGCCAAGC